>VMBQ01000840.1:0-79725 GCA_007657795.1 Dreissena rostriformis | reverse complement strand
AAAAATGGCCGAGAGTCATGTTAAAATAAATTCTTATGTAGGGGGGGGGGGATTGGCCGAGGGGAGAAAAAATGGCCAAGAGTCATGTTAAAATAAATTCGTATGTAGGGGGAGGGGGAAATTGGCCGAGAGGAGAAAAAATGGCCAAGAGTCATGTTGCAATGAATTATTTAAGTAGAGGGGGATTTGGCCAAGGGGGGGGGAGATTGGCCTGGGCCATTTTCCCTCATGGGGGAAAAACGGCCTACGCCAATCTTTCCCCGGGGGAAAACTGGCCGGGGGAAAGTGGACTGCTACACTGGGTTCAATTCCGTTCCCGGCAGCATGTGAGTTTGGTTGGTGGTCACCATACCGGACAGGTGGGGTTTCCTCCGGGTACCCTGGCTTCCCCCACAACACAAGACCACACCAAAATTGAAAACTCTTTCATTAAAAACGAAATAGCTGGAAATTGCAGCTATAATAAAAAAAATGTCCCAACTTTCGTTTGTCTAGTAAATTTATTAGGTGGCAGTGCTGGGGCACACTCCTGGTCCACATATAATGTAACCTGTGGCTCGGAAAGGACCTCATAAACTGCGAAATACACACACACACGCAGCTCGCACAGGCTAATCAGGGACAACACTTTCCGACTTATCTGGACTTCTGTTGAGAAGAGACTTACTTTAAACGAAAAAGTTCATACAAGCGGACTGCACAGGCTCATATGGTACGAAACTTTACGCACATGCATTAAGCCCGGTTTTCCCAGAGCGCGGTTCATATACTTTCTGTTAAGAGTCGGACTAGGCTTTAAGACCGTAATGACCAAACGTTCACGAGAAAAAAATCAATTGTTTACTCGCAAGATTGTTTCTATTCATTCACAAACCTATCAACTATCCAGCGCGGTCAAAATGAAAAGGTTTGTTTTCCACATGCAAAGCTTTTTAAGCCATATCGTAATTATCATATCAAATAAAAATAAAATAACTATGTCTCACCTAATTGAGTCTCGCTCTGAGAAAAAGGAGATTAATGCGCGTGCGTAAAGTGTCGTCCCAGATTAGGCTGTGCAGACCGAATTTTCAATTTTTCGTTTAAAGCAAGTCTCTTCTTTGCGAAAATCCAGTTTAGGCGGAAAGTGTCGTCCCTGATTAGCCTGAGCGTCAGCAAAGACTTATCTGGGACGACACTTTACGCACAGCATTAAATCCCGTTTTCCACAGCGAGGCCGAATTGTAATATTATAAGTTTCTTGTCGATGTCACGTTTCTTCACAGTTGATACGTTGAAACTGATCAACTGATTCCACCCCCTATTTTCGCCAGCGTTGATCTTCGAGAATGGGAACTTCATATCAAAGGCAGACCTATAACTACGTGCATCTGCCTGAACGAATGTACTGAGAAACAACATCGGTATAAAAGGTGCCGTAGTTTGCTATTATTCGTTATCAATGAATCCATGCCTATAATCAAGAAACGTAAACTCGTGAATGTCATGGTATAAAGATATATACTTATAAAGTACATAATATTTAGCATAAATTGCTGGTAAATAATGACACACTACTTCGTGTTTTATTTTAGATATTTTACTTGTCAAAATAATCATACATATAGACCACGACTTTCATCACTGATTTATTTATGGCAAAGCTTGAACACTGCAATATCAGTTGAATTAAGTTTGACAAGTAGAATTGAAAATATTGTGTTATAAGATTTTCTGCATTTAAATATGGCTTAATCATGCCTGTGGTTTCATTTTGAAAAACATGCTCACAAAATAAATCGCGTTCTCTTTTAGCATCTTCACCTTTTTTATGTTAGCATCAAACTATCAATACGTAGCATACATACGCTATAACAGCGTTTGCTTTTGATTTTAAAATTAATTGCTTATAAGTCTGGAAGTTAATTAATGCGTCTTGAAGTTAATTAATGCACTCGATTTTTTAAGCGCGCCTGTTTTCAATCACAATGTGCGATGAATGGCGAATAGTATTTTGAAATAATAAAATAAGAAATAAAAAATATATGCATTTAGTCTGAACATTCCTTCGTAAAAACATTATCACAAAAATAAAATATAACGAGTATAATCAGAAAACAATCAAATAGTTTCTACGGTTTAGTGTTCTCTAAAACCGCGCCAAAGAACGACGCGTCATGACGTCATATTGTGAAAAAATATACGATTAACGGATAACACGACGGCGCGGTACATCGAACAATGCTTTGAATTAACGCAATACATTAATACTTGAGTGAGCCGCACAACAAACAATGGGCAATCAGTGTTCAAAACAAGCGCGACCACCAACAAAGTCCACGGATGTCAGGAAAACTATCGACGAGAACATTGACAATCATCCCAATCTTAAGGTACATGTAACCTTTTGTAACCTTCTGTAAATAAAGCTTTTATTATTATTATTATTATTATTATTATGTATTCTCTTTTGTTAACTTTCTTCACGTATCGCTTTTAAATGTGTCGTGTTCTTTTTTACGTAGTCAACGTTAGTAGTGCGTAGTCTAATGTGTCGCGACTGTAGCAACAATAAAATTATACGCTTTTTCATTCCTTTTTTACGTACCAGTAAAGTTCAATCGCCCCCTGGTTTATGCAAATCTTTAATTTATAAAATTAATTTATTTCAAAATACCTTAATTCAAATGAGTAGATCTACATTACAAAAGGAGTTATTGTAATGAAATGACGGCGTATTTTACGCAACGCAATAAAAACGACAATATAGTGTTTGGGCGATCTAGCTAAACTCGGTGGACGTGCTTGAATGGATCCAGATCTAAGGCACATAGTACACGATCTTGAAGGGGTATTGTATTTAAATATAAAAGCGCATTTCTTGAAAATTATATCATTTTTTTACAATTCTAAATTTTGCACTGATAAAGATGATTATATTGGGCTAACATAACATGCGATGCAGACTATATAACCCCATCTTGTGTCAAATCAACAATATAAGTACACTATTTTTTACAAGTCTCTGGTACCACCACCTTTTTTAATAACGACGATAAAAAAACTCTACTCACCTTTTACATTTTTATTTATCAAAGCTTCCGGTCACTATCGCCATCTCGCTTTCGTTTTTTTTTAAATCTCCAAACAGTGGCTGCGCTAGTAATAACCCGCCGTGCTATTTCTCTGTAACTTATTTTTTTTTATCTATAATCTCCAAAACATATGCGCCACACTAAGGTCTGTTATTTCAGGCGAGCGGCGTGACTGATAAGCAGCTGGCTGAGTTCCGGGCGGCGTTCAAACTGTTCGACACGAACAATGACAACTCCATCTGCGCCAAGGAGCTGGGTACCGTGATGAAGTCCTTCGGGGCGTCCCCAACGGACGAAGATATCCGCAACATGATCAACAATGCGGACCTTAACAGTACGTAAAGTTGCAAGTCAGTTAAATGAGCCGCGTCATGTGAAAATTGGTCTAATTCTATATGCGGTCAGGGTACATGTAGGTCCAGACCAACCTGCGCATAGGCGCAGTCAGGTCCGGAGCTATCCTTTCCGCTATAAAGTCACGCAAGGTTACATGGTCTCAATAACGGCCCCTGACCAGACTGTGCGAATGCGCCATTTGTTTTTGAGCTACGCTGGCCTTATATTACATACCATTACTATAAATAGTAACAAAATGAGATCGAGAGCGGGTCGCTATTTTGATCTGGCGGGCCAATATAAATCATATTGGCCCGCCTAGCCGGGAAGATTTTTAAATCTTTAAAAAAAATCGGATCGCGCTACGTCAACTGAACAAAATGGAGTCAACATTCAGTCTTATCCAAATGTTATTAATAAAATTAAGCCACAAATCAACGAATTAATAAACAAAATAATGATAATTAAACGAAGTAAACAATTGGAATAAGGAAAAATATCGATTGCAACTGATGCTGTACTGTATATAAGATTGATGACACCAGGTGAGCTTAAACAGGAGTCAGCCGTCATCAAGATTTAGTAAACGACACGCTAACCTCAATGACAACTTTAATCCGATGCTTATAACTATACAGTTTTTTGAAACGTTTGTATCGAATTCTAACTATTCTGAGCAAAAACACGGTTTATGAAATCGAATGACTAGTCAGAGTGATTTATTTTATTCCTATCAAAGTTTACAATCATACATGACACACACACACAATCCGAAATGCGTTTTAGATTCGTGTGATGCGTTTTAAATAAATATTTTACTGTTAAATAAACCATCACGTCAGAACTGTTGTCACTAAAATTACGTAACACGAGATACGTCATAAATTTAGTAATCAGTTGAATGAAAATAAAAGTACGGAAAGCTTGTTTGGTAATAAATTTAAGTGAATGAAAAAAAAAGAATGATATGTAATATAAATGATAACACACGGCAGTGCTGGGCCGGCAGTCCCGGATTACCCATTAGGCAAAGTAGGAAACTGCCTATGGGCCCCGCGACTATAAGGGCCCCATGAAACCGTAACGAAAGAATAAAATACGTAAATGTACAGACCACAGTGTTTTTTTCTTAAATACTAAATCTAATAATTATACTGGCATATTGGCATTACGGTATTAAAACTAGAACTCCGTGAGTTGGATTTGTCGCATGATGGTAATGGGTTTACCAAGAAATTGGCCCATTTTCAACAAGTCTAAGTCCAAAATAAGGTCAATGTCAATGTCAAAATGAGGTTGGGTGATGCTGGTGTATCCATGCAAGTATCAAAGCTCTGTAGCAAGCGGTACTGATGTCAGACGAAACTTTCAAAATGGTTTAACCAAGATTCTTGAACGGACGGACAGGACAAATGCTATATGCCTCCCGCATCGTAGATGCCGGGGGCATAAGAACAATCTATCAAAACTATTTCATGTTTAAAGTAAAGCTAAAGACATAGTAGTCATGAACCTTTTTTAGGTCGCGGTTGCAGATTTCGAAATCTAAACGCGGACCCTAAGTTCAAGGTCAAGGTCACAGGGGTCAAAACTTTTCTGTGCATGGAAAGGTCTTGTTCAGATACACATGCGTACCAAATATGAAAGCAATATCTGAAGAAACACAGACGTTATGAGCTTTTTTTTAAATCGCGGTCGCAGATTTTGAAACCTGAACGCGGACCCCAAGTTCAAAATTTCATGCGCTTGAAGAGGCGTTGTCTAGATACACATGCGTACCAAATATGAAAGCAATATCTGAAGGGACACAGTCGGTATGAGCCTTTTTCGAATCGCGGTCGTAGATTTCGAAACATTTACGCTGACCTCAAGTTCAAGGTCAAGGTCACAGGGGTAAAAAATGTATGCGCATGGAAATGTGTTGTCCAGATACACATGCATACCAAATATGAAAGCAATATCTTAACGGACACAGTAGTTATGAGCCTTTTTCGAATCGCGGTCGCAGATATTGAAACCTGAACGCTGACCTCAAGTTTAAGGTCAAGGTCACATGTGTCAAAACATTTATGCGCATGTAAAGGTGTTGTCCAGATACACATGCATACGAAATATGAAAGCAATATCTGAAGGGACACAGTAGTTATGAGCCTTCTTCGAATTGCGGTCGCATATTTCGAAACCTCAACGCTGACCTAAAATTCAAGGTCAAGGTCACAGGGGTCAAAAGGTTTATGCGCATGGAAAGGTGTTGTCCAGATACACATTCATACCAAATATGAAAGCAATATATGAAGGGACACAGAAGTTATGAGCTTTTTTTCGAAAAGTGTGACGCCGACGCAGCCGCCGCCGACGAAGTAACACCTATATGTCCCCTGACCATAGTCAGGCGACACAATGACATTTTATTCCTATACAAGGACATTGTCACATTTTATGACTTGTCAGCTTTGGCACTTGTAGGCTAATTTCAACAAGTGAAATCGACTTGGCACAGGCGTTCTAGTAGGCCCTTAGCCGACTAGGGGCCTATGTAAGCGCCCTAAAAGTTCACTGCCTATGGGCCTCCACGTCGCTAATCAGGCACTGTAGGTCGGACGTCTATAATCGACCCTAACCGCCATATTATTTCGGCAGCGGGCCGATTATAGACGTCCGGCCCAGCTCAGCCGTGTGTTATTGTCTAAATATCGCATAAGACCAATGTTCGCATGACCTATATAAAAGGGTTGCAGGCACGCCGACCTTAACAGTACGTATATTGCAAGACTTTAATCAAATATACAAGAGCGTTGCAACCACGCAGACTTAAACAGTGCGTAGAGTACAATTTTCCAGTCAGTTCTAGGACAGTGTGGACCTAAATGCTGACCTCAATGGTATATTCAATGCAATTTTTCGTCTAACCTTTATCAGCAACCACGTTGACCTTAAAAGTATGTAAATGGCAATTCTAAGGTCAGTTACATCCGCGAGGGACATACAATTGTTTAAGTCATGTATTTCTATCCATTATGTGAAACGTTTTTTTGTTTTATGTGTACATCTTTCAATCGATGTTAGCGAGCAATGAAATGGGATATAATCATATCAATTATAGAATTCATTATATATATCAGAAGCAATTTTCCTCCACAATTACGCTAGTCGGCTACGGTAACATGTCGGCAATTATGAAATGCACAGCTTTCACACACATTATGAGTGTTCCTGAGGCATTAATTGGTCCAGCACAGCGTTGCTTCATAAATATTTTTACAAAACTAACATTCTACACTCATGATACAAAGCAATTAGAGAAACTGTGCTTGATTTATTTATGATGTTATTGTTCAGTTAGAGCTGTGAATCCTTATATGGTTATACTTGCTTAATTGCATTACCAAACCGAAGGTGCTTGAAAAGATAGTGTCGGCGTTGGTGGTGGTGTTGATCATAGTGATGATGATGATGACGGTGATTTTAATTTGTATTTTATTTTTTCATTTTATAGCGTTTATTCACCTCTATACATTACATATTATATCGTTAGTTGGCATGTTAATGTGTTAGTATATAATAAAGTGCTTTTAACAATTAAAATATAATAGCAGTAAATAAAATCCATTATATGGACAATGGATGATGATGATGATGATGATGATGATGATGATGATGATGATGATGATGATGATGATGATGATGATGATGACGATGACAACGACGACGATGAATATGACGACGACGATGACGATTATGATGTGATAATGCTGCTGCTGATGGTGATCGAGGCGATATAATGATGAAGATGGCGATAATAATTATGATGACGAGAAGGCGGATGAAGATTATACTGATGAGGGTGATGCTTATGTTGATAAGAATGTCATTTTATGTTGCAGCTTATGCTTCTTCTGTTGTTGATGCTGGCGCTGATGAAGAGGAGGGGAATTGACTTAACGTTTGATTGGTATCGAGATTCCCCACCTCGACGCATTTCTAATATTGTATCCATCCCATAGTATTTAACATTTGCTTACAGAAAATGGCAGCATTGACTTCGAGGAGTTTGTCAAGATGATGATTAGAAACCAACAAAGGTCAGACCCTGAACAAGAAATGAGAGAAGGTAACTTCAGCCCTAGAACAGAGACCCATAAGTTCAAGGGGGTTCTCAATCTCAGACTTATCTAGAATTAATTATGTCGATTAAAATATATCGGCTTCGAATCGCATGGAGCTATATAAAGTTTCAGATGGAAATATTTCTTATACGCGGGTCCATATAGTATAAAAAGCTTAGATATCTTCGAAAGTATTCATAAACAGTCGGATCTTAGTTAATGTTTATATGATGCGATTCGTATATTTACAGCGGTCGAAGCGTATGTCATATATTCATATTGGACACAAATGGCAAATAGGTCAGTCGAGTCATTTTCATATGTTTTATTATTTGATAATCGAATGAAGTGTCATAGTTCTAACGCGCATTTATATGTATACATAGAGAATATTATGTGAGTTTAGGATAATATCAAGTTTATCATGCGCGGCTTAGAATCAGGGTAGCGCGGGGCTTGCCGAGGTTTGTGCCGAGCATGATAAACTTGATCTTTATCCGAAACTCACATAATATTCTATTTATCCTATTATTTCTTCCCTTTTTCCATTAAACATTATCAAGTATCGCATTTTTAGACGATTTTATTCTTCCGTAGTTGACAAAAACATATTTTCCAATTTTTTGAAAAACCCACAAATGATCTAAAAATAGGGATAGTATGAAGCTCAAGTTTATACGATCGTTGTTATACTATCGAGTTTCATCTGGTAATAGGATAAAAGCGCATTTCCTATTTATAACGCTGGCGATTCGAATTCGCCTATCGTTTTTCTTATAAATGTCATATGATTTAACCGACCACGTGTAGATTCATTTATAAATCATGTGGAACCTATGTCATATTTATAAAGAAGGAAAATGCCTAATCATATTTATTAAAACATTACGTCATATTGATCGAGAAGTGAGTAGCAGGATAACCCTAATTATGATAACATAAGTCTCTAAAACATGAATGTACTATTTTACGCATTCAGTATATTTATGAGAATGAGATCATTACCTAAAGTGTACAACACGACCGATAAAACATGCATTATTAATGCAATCTGGTACCATCGAAGTAGTTACAGATACCACTAGAGACAGTTTGAAGGCAATTACCTCTGTACACAATACAATGTGCGACAGTAATTTGGCAATGTGCTATGTTTTTATGTTTTTCGCGCTCGGAAAAAGTAATTAACATTGTCGTCTGCGATTCACGTGCACGCTGTTACAAACAACCTTGTCCGGACAATATTCGTGTCTTTCAGGCCGGTATTCAAAAAGCTCTTAGGAGAAATATTAACTGAAGTTGTACTCAAGTAAAAATAGCAGATACTATATTGATGTCAAATCAAATATTTTCTTCCTACAAAAAAAAAACACAATATTACCCATTTTAGCAATATTTGCTTATTTGAAACAGTTAAATAAAAAAAAAAAAAATCACCACGAAATAACCAGAGACACCCACGTAGTTGACTTCATATGCATCAAAACTTGGGAAGTAGTTTGTTTCTCGATAATCAACAATTAAACGAACATTTGTACTTCACTATTACTTTGCTTACTTATGTTACCGTAAAGTTGTCGTTATGGTTTATGCCGATAAACCGGGTATCCATCAGGACATGACTGAAGATATAATCTTGTTGGATTACAAGTGCATGATTGGACGTTTTTTTTAATATGCTGATGATGTTCAACATTGTTTTGGGTAAAAGAAAAAAAATGTTCCCAAGAAAAAATGTCTTCACACTGGTTCTTAATCAAAGATGGCCGCCTAGATGGCCGACCAAAAAACCTAGAAAACACTGTTTTTTCGCAAATGACACAAACAACATATATTTTCCACGATTTTGGTTAGCCTATTAATTTAAGCAATTGAGAAAATATTATTCTTATTAAACAAATAATAGGTCTGTCGCTCTCCGCCAAAAGTACGATCGTGCGACTTTCATCAGACAGCTGTATGGATGTTGCATATTAGGTGTCAATACTAATGACCATCTCTTGTTGTTTTTTTTTCAAAACATTTTATTCAAAACATTATTTTATATGTCGTCTGCTTTTTGGCCTTCCCAGCATTCCGCATGTACGACAAGGACAATAACGGCTTCATAACCGCAGAGGAGCTGCGTCACGTGATGACAAATCTCGGCGAACAGCTCACGGACCAAGAGGTGGCCGAGATGATACGAGAAGCGGACACCAATGGGGACGGCATGGTGGACTATAGCGGTACGCGAAATAGACGCGGTACAATTGTTAGAAATCATATCCCTGTTATGTCAAAGGCCGGAAATTGACGCTGCACACATTTAGAAATCATGATTATACATATATAGTGTACTGAACTTCGGAAGACAGAGCACGCGTCCAAAAAATACTGATAGTCCTACTTGTGTAAAATAGCATCCTACTTAGCGTACATTTACGTTCAAAAAACTGGTTTAGCATAAAAGCAAAGAAGTCTTAACATGATGAAATTCTACAACTCATATTTTAACATCTATGAACAAATAGGATTTCATTCTTTACAAGTTTGAAACATGAGATTGTATTATTCACAAATCACAGTCTTTTTTATTATATACTCGGATAACTTTGTGCTCGCATCCAGTGTTAGATTTGCGAGTTAGTCATAATTTTAGTTGATCCTGACGTTTCCCCGGTTTCTAGTGATTCGCGTTATGCACATATACAATGTAAATGAATTAGATTAAGTTTTTCACAAATGTTTAACACAAATGAGGTTTGTCAAACAAAAGTCGTCCCTAGGCATTTCTATCATTTCCAATTTTTAACAGAACAGATAGTTTATTTGCGACTTAAGCATATACAGCTCATCGTAAAAAAAACAACAAGAATATAGAGGATATGTGTTCATGTCAGTGTAAGATCGTTTGTTATTTCACAAGTGATCATAGAAAATATATTTTCACGAGTGGCGCAGCCACGAGTGAAAATATTATTTTTCTATGATCACGAGTGAAATAACAAACGATCTTTCACTGACTTGAACAAATTTTCTGTTTCTGTTATGCCCTGTTTCAAGAAAATAATTAACAGCTGCTTCCCTTTCGCTGAAAAGTTACCCTTTCTCCCGTGGCGTTCCTCAAAACATTGAAATAATGTCATTTTGTTGACAAAATGACGTCATTTTCTCGTCATTTTGTTGACGAAATGACGAAATTATTACATCGAAAATTTGTTATTTTCGCCGGTGAAAATAACAATTTGTTTATTTTCACTGCTGTTATTTCACTGCAGAAATGTCATATTTTATCATTAGATATAAAAGAAATAGAGGATATTTGTTGGATTCGGTGGAATATCGATTTTATTTCACGAGTGATCATAGAAAATAATATTTTTACGAGTTTCGCAGCCACGAGTGAAAATATATTGTTTCTCTGGTCGCGAGCGAATTAAAATCGATATTCCAATAAATCCAACAAATTTTCTATTTATTTTATGCCTTTTTTCACCTTTTATTTACAATTTTATGACTTTAACTGAAGAATTTCGCTGGAAAAATGACGTCATTTTGTCCAAAAAATGACGTCATTTCGTAACAAATGTCATTTCACAGCAAAACAGTGAAAAATATCGATAGTTTTCACTGTTATTTTTCACTGTTTCAAACAGTGAAATACCAGATTTATTTCACTGATATTTCTCTATAAACCACCGGAAAGCAAATAATAAATAGCAATAATAAATACACATGCGTCAAAATATAAACACACATGTTATGCATGTTTGCAAATATATGATTTGTGTGAGAATGGAATATGTAAGAGAAGGCTCTGTATTTTACAAAGTTTAGTTAATGTTTGAAATCCGTAATTGATTGAGAAACAAATTATGCACTTAGATATTATGTACACAATTTCATTCTGGGAAAACAGATATTATCTTTCTTACATTTTGCTTATGTTTGCTCTGTAAATGTCGAGTAAAATATATTACATGTCCTATTATGGATGGTTATACTATATAGGACTGTTTGTACTATTAATAGTATAACTTTGAAGGACATCTTCGAGTGCGCATTTGCAATTAATAAAGTATCATTTTCAATTATAATCAAATTTACAAATATCACTGACAATTTTCAACTTTTGTCAAGGGGCTAATTTTATGTCATGTTAATCGGTAAGCAAAGGTCATTTGTCCCAATAGTAGTACATTCAATATTGCACATTGGCTGTATGTTTGCTCTGTTTTATCTTTTTCTTGTTCTTCTTCTGCTGCTGTTGCTGATGATGATGATACTATTTATGATGGTAACTATTAAGATTGCGTTGTTGTTGCTCTTCTTCTCCTCTAAATGGTAATTGTTACATGAAACCTGTTAATGTTCAGAACTTGTATTGTTTAGAACTTGTATTGTTCACGACGCGTATTGTTTGTGACATGTTTTGTATGTGTTTCAGAATTCATCAGGTTGCTGTGTCCACCACCCCCGGGTTACTAGAGTTGGTACACGACAATATGAGTCGCGTTCTTAGAAAACTGGGCAAAATGTATGTGCGTAAAGTGTCATCCCAGATTAGCCTGTGCAGTCCGCTTCCGCCGAAACTGGATTTTCGCTAAAAAAAAAAATCATTTAAACGAAAAAGTCCATAAAAGCGGAAATTGTCGTCCCTGATTAGCCTGTGTGGACTGCACAGGCTAATCTGGGATGACAATTTACGTACAAGCGTTTTGCCCAGTTTTCTCAGAACACGACAATATACATCCCATCTATGTATATAATGCAATTACGTGTGTGACGTCGTTACGTAGCGAACGTCGTGTAACATCGTTTTGTCGGTTGAAATTTGTTTTACTTGTATATGTTGTTTAACTGCGATTGTTGTTAAAGGAATGAAAATTTATTTTGTAATTCGTGATTGTGTTTTAAGAGATGCATTGTCCTTTCTGGAGTCGATGTCATGGTGGTAAAAACTTATGTGAAAGTATGAATAGTACGAGGTTTAGTGTACCCATATACAATAAGAAAAAGTATAGTATAAAGTTTAAATAAAAAAAAATTGTTTAAATACTTATATATATACAATAAGGAGGAAATCAATGTATCATTCTGACAATGTGTAATTTTGAGCCCCACATGTTTCTAAAATCTAACATAAAATCGAATCATCATGTTTTTGCATACACCTTATATTTTCGTTGAAAAGGTGTTATCGTTACATTTCAGTTCTTGTAACTGCAAATAAAGCATATAATTGTATAAATTATATATTTCTATAAGTCAATAAATATAACAGATTTCCCAAAATAGTATGTTAAGTTCCCCCACGCGGGGCATCAGTTCCAGAGTATACAAATGAACTGTGAAATATATTACGTAGTGTAAGCCATTGTAACACCATTTTAATAACTGGTCAGTTGCATGTTTTAAAGAAAAGATTTAAGTGTTTTGTTGTGTTAACATTTCTTCACTATTTGAATAAATTGTCACTACCTTAGTTTCGAAAAGTCAAGAGTCCACTGTCTCGTAGGCTCACATTTATGTGAGGTGGTCGGATTTAGTTGCTGTTGCTTTTTTTTTCTTTACCTTTTACTTTGACTCTTAAATTATACAGCTGAAGAAACAAAAATCAAATTATCTTAAATTCCAAGAGTCAAAGGGTGAAAATGATGGTCAAAGGAAAGCTCAACCTAAAACCTTTACATGTACTTTCTTTATCATTTGAAAAATGATTCATAAAACATAAAACCATCATCCACAGAGAATTAATCACACTATTTACATTGACTTATTACGGTTTGGCAGCAAATAGTGTCTTTTTTCGTGAAATTCATATTGTTGTGATTTTATAATCCGCGTTCCTTTCAAATGAATATCGATGATAAAAAGGCTACAACATGTGGTTCAACATGAACATAATAGAAATTTGAACAACTGCAGTGACATTATATTATACTTTAATTCATCTGCGGAATGTCTGCGGACTGTCTTGGTCCAACACATGTAATGCAGATTTTAGAGCATACGTCCATTTACTTGCCAGCAAATATTTGAAAAAATGTATAAAGTTTAAACAGATTTTCATTTTTTTTAATTGACCAACAAGGGATACCAAATCTAAGGTGATCTCATAAACGCTCCCACTATGGGGAGTAGCCTGTGACCTCCCGATCGCTAGGCGGACACAATATCCACTATGCCACGGCGATTTTGTGTCAAACGTTTCAAATAATTCGCTAATTTTCAGACAAATAATTCAAGTTCAAATATTGCATTAAACAAGGTTTTGTTTTAAATGAATGACGGTTAATCTTATGTATTTCTCATTAAGCTTTAAAAGATTTAGTGAAACTGTTTACATTTATCTCCTGCTTTTAAAACAGGAATAAAGAAACTCCATAAGGAGAGAAATTATTATGAACAACAGCTAGTCCTTTATTACAGGCAAGTGACCAATAGCCCATAAAATACCGGACAAAACATAAAAAATAAAAATGATCAAAGCTAGGGTGACCACCTTGCAACTGTTAGAGCAAAGCATCGGTTTTAAAATCTGATGAATGACACTTCAAATCTCACACTAAGTCCAAAATTAATCACTCACACAGGCGTGAAAATGAAAATTACCAGAAGAGCATTGTGAATCTAATTGAAAAGATATGAAAGTGAAGTAAAATCGATTTAAATTTGTATTTCATTACTCAATGTTTGTTTATGCACCAGAAAACAGAACAACAACTTTCTGATGCACTATATTATGAAATAAATACAAATATCGACCTAAATTCCCTCGTGTTTACATTATTTGAGACCCAAGATCATCGAACTGAATCTCAGGAAGAAACGATAATGAAGCGAATTATTCCAAGTTATCAAGTGTATGTATCCATTAGAGTTTAATGTGAACGAATTACTTTCCGGCATTTAACGATGCATTTTTTACGACGGAATAGCAGTATACGTGTTGCATGTGTTTAATTTCTACGTTTTGTAATGAGATTCCGACCACTTTGAAAATCCCGAGAGTCTGTTGCCGACAAGGATTTACATTTTGAATTGCCTATTCAAAACATGTCCAAAAGGCACGCAATTTATTATTGGTAATGCTAGTGCAATTTGATTGAGCGAAGTGTCTGAATATCTGACAGGAAGGCACTTAAACGTGGGAACGTAATTCGTTCGAAATAAACTCTTATTGAATTGATATCCACAAATCACTCTTCCGTGTCTGTAAATGTCAGATATTTGGCTTATAGTTTGCATTATATTTTTTGCGACGAAAACGTTTCATGTTCTTTCGAATTTCTCTTTTTCTTATGTTATAGATGATTTCAAATTGTATAAAGTAACCAATTATTTCAGTGTGGCTATATCATGTGGTATGTGACGCCATTCTTGACGTTACATAACCACATGGCATAGCAACATAGGATTTGTGAAGCATATGTTTGCACATTGGTAATATAAAAAATCGTAACGATTGCATAACATAGAAACCAAGGAGTTGCATTGGGTGAAAATGTACTAAAGAAATATTACTATGGCTATAAACATTAATAAATGTCATTCATAAAGGGCATGTTTCATTAGCAGAAGCATGAAGGATGAATTCTCTGTACAGAAAGTAACAGAAACCAAAATAACCCTACCGTAAAGTAGTAGGCATATGCCAGTAAATTGCACACTTATGTCATTACAACATTAATGAACTAGTGGATGCTTTTTCAAACCCTGGTTGTATAATAAATACCGCAAGCACGGTTTTTTACGAGCGTCATGAATGTCTGTTCTGTTCAACAAAAGCAAGAATGTAGCGGTTTTATGTGAGATTATAAGAGTCACGGTAAGTTCATTATGCAAGAAAATGTATCGATGAGATATGTGTGTGTTCTTGTCGATCCCAGACATGCAGAGCACACTATTGGATATCGAAAATGAGTGTATGACTGCTGTTGATTGTTTTCTAAAACACCCTGAATTCAAATTATATAAATTTATTGGTTTGCGTAAGTACTGAGTTGCATACCAAAGTGTTTGTTTGTTTGACGTATTCACTTTATTTGCTAACGACCTCTGTAAACAGTTGCTTTCGTATTTTTAACATTAAAAAATGATTTGAAGATGCATAATTTAGCGAATGTATACACTAGAAATATGGAGAATTGTTTCGTAAAACAAAATTATTGTCAGTAAATTACATTACTAGCAACTACAAATTTAACAACATTCTACAATAACAAGATTGATTTAAATATATTTATTTTCATGAGGATGTGAACCAAATACACCTTTGAAATGGATAAAACATGATGGTAAATATTTACAAAAACAGGAACTTTCAGGATTGTCGCTAGTAATAAAGGACATGTATGAAAAGTACTTGACATAGAAAAAAACGCCTTTGAAATAAATTATTTTTCATAAAGGAAACGTGAAATGACCATAAACAGCAAGTGCCTAAACTGCGTGTTTCAATATTAAAGGAAATAAACATTAATTTATTCAGACTAATTTAACATAAACTTTCGTTCGCGTCCATTTATTAACACTTGTCATCAAGAGTCCGGAAGTGCCACAACACTATGCCATGTACTGTTATTTCGTCCAAAAGATTTTTCATTTTAACCATTGGGTTGACTCAGAAGAGTTCAATTATTATGCTTAATTTAAATCGCTAAAAACACTATAAATAAAATACATCGAACACAAAAATGTCACAAGACATGGGAAATGACGTCACTCGAGTAATTGCATCATGAATAAGATGACATGTAGAGCGTCTAGTACCCGGTCTAGTCGGCGGGAGGTGGCGAACGTAGCAACCTGATGAAGTCTGAAATTGTAAACGACATTGAAGACCATATTGCGTTGAGATACCGTAAACACAACACAATCACACACATAAAATATAGATAGTACACCTTATGAACAATGCTTCTTAAACCAAACTGACAACATCAACACTATGTACAACCGTAAGAACAATAGCAAAGGTAGCAGTCAAACTAGTTAAGATTTCAATCCCATCGTAACCATGAAATATAAAGGACACGGACATGACGAAGAAGAAGACGAAGAAGAAGTACACCAGCAACAGCATTAACAGCAAAAACAGAAACAGCAATAACAACAGCTTTCTTAGATTGCAAAAATGCTTGTTTACCTCGTTTTCATTTGTCTTGCAATAGTTTACCTAGCAGCTTTTATGAAAAAATGCCTTAAAAACTTGTAATACTCATAATACAAACCGTACTACACGTTTAAAAAAGTATTTGCATGATATTTTACTCGATTGTCGAGACATGATGGCATTTCATTACGCCAGTTTTTCATTTTCAAATAAGATACAGTTTATATTAAAAAAGTAAAACTTCGGTTGCACAAGCAGGAGGCAAACGGTTTTAGTTTCCTTTATGTCTGTCAAGTAACCAATTGTTAAACAGTGTGATAAAGCACAAAAGCGCGAGACACAACACACACACTCACAACGAACACCACAAATAATTACAACAATGGACCATCATCGTGGAACGGTCAGGCGGTCAGGCGTTTTTTTGTCCAGTATCACACAGAGAGAAGTAAACGAATATTAAATAGTGTATTGAGTTCTTACGGGCAAAATCAAAACGTTGGACCAGGTTTGTGTGCCCCTATTCAACATGGATGATTTGTTAATGAGAAAAGCGAAGAACCATAAGGAAACCCTGCGGTAAGAGTAAATGCAATTTGACCAATGTGCTTAACACATGGTGTGGTGGCCAGACATGAACAGAATTGAACCACGTACGATTGTACAACCAACACATTAACTGCCCCATAACTTCGTATAAAATGTATCATTTTGTGTGCATTTTTCAAAAAACAAACACGCATACGCTATTTATACTTGTAAAGTCCTTTGCATGTATCCAGTCCTCACACACTTTTTTAAATTAACCACAATGAGGGTATAAGAGTGGCTTACTATGACGATTTTGTAAATACAAATAATTTGTGTACACATCTCTGAAGCACATGATCTCATTCATATTGATTTTGCGACCATAAATGCGAAATGACTTGATGCAGAGGAATGAGTCAGAATGAAAAAAGACCCTGATTTAATCGTAAATAACACATTTGGATGAAAGCAAAAAACTTCAGGGACATGTGCAGAAATTGTATGTGACTCGACAAGAATCTCAATTTTCACACGAGTTAAGAATAAAATGTTTTTGTTTCAGAAAAATTAAAAATATATTTTGTGAAAACCTACATATAGTTTGAAGTCTGATTACGATATTATGCCGTTCGACTTTTTAAAGACAATACGTGCGTATGATTTCTAACAATTCTTGCAGCGTCCATTGCCCGTACCTTCACAATCGACCATGCCGTCGCCGTTGGGGTCCGCATCTCGTATCATCTCGGCCACCTCTTGGTCCGTAAACTTCTCGCCGAGATTTGTCATCACGAAGCGCAGCTTCGACGAGCTGACGAAGCCTTTGTTGTCTTCGTCGAAAACGCGGAATGCTGGGAAGGCGAAGATGCAGACGACATGTGAAATATTATGTAAATCTCTACGATTTGTATGCCTTATAATATATGAACAACGATTTCAATGCTGTTGAAAAAGGGCCTATTTATGAGAAATAACCCTCAATGAAGTTCAAAGCCGATATGTAACAATCAACAACGTTGCCCCAAGTAAGTTCTGAGATTAAGAAATTTCGTCTGAGCCATTTGGTCTCGGCAAAAAGGAATTGTATTCATGCACTAACCTTCTCTCATTTGTTGTTCATGGTCTGTTCGTCGCTTGTAGGCATTCATCATCTCGACAAAATCATCGAATTCAATAGTGCCATTTTCTGAAAGGAAAAAAATCATTCTCATCAACATCATCATCAACAGAAGAAGAATCTTCGTCGTCGTCGTCGTCGTCGTCATTGTCTTCTACTTCTTAATCTTTGTCTTCTTTTCTCGACCACCTAGTTTTCATTATCTGCTTCATGAACACCACCATCATCATCACTAACGTTTAAAACATCATAGGCTTCGTCATGAAATCAAGCAAATGTATTCACGCATTGATACAGAGCGCTACAATATGATAATATTATAAAACAGCGTACTTGTGGAGGGTAATTCATACTTATACATGCACACAAATAAAGTAATAGTAACGGGGTTACGATAATAGTTACGGGGATTCGAACGACCCATTTTACTATGGGAATGTCGAGCCAACATCGATTAAAATATTTACAAAAAAATGACAGAACACTCTGAAAAATATTTCCTAGTATTAAGAGAGTAATACATGAACTTCATGAAATAATACTCTGTTGACTTAGTTTTGTTCTTATGTGTACAATGGTTTTCCTAAAGAAATAGTTATTTTAATAACACGGACGCTACAGTCGAAGTTGTTAAGATAAGATCAACATACAAAATCCAGTCAAACAGCTACGTTCTCTATCCAATATAATACAGATCTTAAGATAAAGCTGTTAAAACTGACCAAAGACTTCCATTGTACGTACTGTTGATGTCCGCGTGGCTGATCATGAAGCGAATGTCGCTGTCCGTGGGGGACTGCCCGAGGAACCTCATCACGCCGCCCAGATCCTTGGCGCTAATGGTGTTGTCTTTGTTCCAGTCGTAAAGGTTGAAAACCTCCTTAAACTTAGCCAGCTGCTCAACCACCACGCCGCTCGCCTGAAATAACAGGCCATATTGTGGCGCATATGTTTTGGAGAAGCTACTTTTTTAAAACAGTTACAGACAAATATCACGGCCGGTAATTTCTGGCGCCACCGTTTTTTTTTTTTTAGAAATGTTTTAATAAACAAGCTAACGAATACTTTTGAGGTGGCGATAATGACCGGCTTTGATCAATAAAAATGTAGAAGATAAGTAGGGTGTTTTATCCTCGTTATGAACAAAGGTGGCGGCACCAAAGAATTGGGGGCGGGGGGGGGAATTGTTTCTGAAGACAACAATGCCTGTACGTTTCTTAATGAACAATATGCAGGATAAATTATTTTGACTTAATTTTCATATTTTCGAATATTTACATTTTAGCCCGGACTTAAGAAAATAACTAAATTTATATTCTCGTTTGACGCAAAATAACGCTTTTTACTCTACATCGCCTGTGACCTGGATGTAATACAATCACATTTATCAGTTCAAACAAAGTTTTATCTTTTCAAACAAATGATACCATTTTCATGTTAAAATCTCATATGCCTTCCAAAACGATGTACCATGTGCCTTAGATCTGAACACATCCACACATTCCTAGTAAAAGCACGTCCGCCGAGTTTAGCCTGATCATCCAAACATGCTCGATGTGGTCGTTTTATTGAACGTTGCATAAAACACGACGTTATGTTATTAAAATAACTCAGTTTGTCTATTATCATTAAAATAAAAGTATTTTTAAACATAATTTTATCAACTAAAAACTTTACATAAACCTGAACTTTGCTGGAATCGTCAGGAGGTGGCGAACACAGCAACTTGATGAATTCTGAAATTGTAAACGGGATGGAAGACCATATTGTGTTGAGATGCCTTAAGACACACACAATGAAGATGAAAAACTGTAACTTTAACCGACGCCATTAGGTAACAAAGGTAGCAATCAAACTATTTCAGATTTAATCGTGTCGTGATCATAATAATAAATATGATCAAGGAAAGAAAAAGACCAATACGAAAAAGAAGGAGAACAACAACAGCAACATCAATAACATCAACAGCAGTAACAACAACGATCTAAAGATTGCAGCAATGGTTTTTGACCTCGTTTTACATTGCAATAGTTGACGAAGCAATGAATGTATTAATGAATGATGTGCTTTAAAGCAATATGTTTACTCATAATACAAACCGTACTACACATGTTAAAAACAAACCTTTGCAATACATTTTACTCCAATAAAAAGGTAGTTACAACGCTAATCATGTTATATGATAGCCCTTCGATGTTCGAGCGAGAGCTTGTTAACGTCAACAACGAAACAATGCCTTTTCATTCCGTCAATAAGTTAATAAGATTTACTTTACAACTGCAAAAACGACCTTCAAATCCGATGACGACAGATATTCATTTTCAAATCAGATACTTTGTTCAACGTAAACAAGTAAAACAACAGCTGCATCAGCAGGAGAGAAACGTTATTATTGTACTTTATGTATGGTGTAACCAATTGTTAAACAGTGTACTAAAGCACAAAAGCGAGAGAGACACAACACACAAATGAATACAACAGGGATCATTATCGTTGAACGGTCAGGCGTATTTTGTCCTGTGTCACACAGAGAGAAGTATACGAACATTTAATAGTTGATTGTGTCCTCATGAGCGAAATCCATGCAAGGGACCAGGTTTGTGTGGCCGTATTCAACCTTGATGTTTTGTTATGAGAAAAGCGAAGCAATATTATGAAACACTGCGGCCAGATTTGTTGCAATAGGACTAATGTTCTAAGCATATGATGACAAGACTAGAAGAATAAAACCACGAACGATTGTACAGCCAACACGCATACTAGGCCCTTAGTACTTATAAAATATATGATTTTGTGTGCATCTTTGAAAAACGGAATATAATGTCGTCCGATGATTGTAAGACAATACGTGCGTATGATTTCTTATGATTATTGAAGTTCCAATTGCCCGTACCTTCACAATCGACAATGCCTTTGCCATTTGGGTCCGCATCTCGTATAAACTCGGCCACCTCTTGGTCGGTTAGCTTCTCGCCACGATGCGTCATCATGTCACGCAGCTTCGCCGAGCTGACGAAGCCTTTGTTGTGTTGGTCGAACACGCGGAATGCTGGAAATGTTAAGATGCAGACGACATGTGAAAAGTTTTAGTTGGTGACACATGAGCAAACTGGAAGGTTTGAGAGAAATGATATATGCTGTCAATTTGATAAGTACTTCTGGTTGGGTGCATGATGCATATAATTTATAAAATACAATTTTAATGATAGGTTTTGGTAGCAAAAAGGTATATATGAAAGCAATTAGGCAAATGGCCTTTTTGGCACTAGTTGTTTGATTGGTGTACAGCCTTTATTATTTTGCCTATGTGTTCATGCTAAAAGATGGCAGCCTCACTACCGAAAATGGTGGGATAGTTATTTTAAAGGTAAATATTTTTGCAACGCATAATATTTATTTAAATGGTGTGTTTTTTTTTATCTTTCCAATCAAGCATGATGACGCATCAGAATTGGCCATGGCGACAACTGACATCAAATATTGAATATTTTATATAGAACAAATACGAAATTTATGTGCGCATGCGTTATCTTTATGAAATGCCTATAAAATTACTCCTGCGCAATAATGTCAATAACTGAGTATTAGAAACAGATTGTCCTACATACAATAACTGCTAAGTGTCATATCGACTCTTTAAGGGCTTTTTGTACGGGATTATTGCTGAAGAGGCCATAAGTGGGTTAAATATGAGAAAATGTAAGCAGAACTAGCTCCAATGTCGCAAGACAAGACATAGTATGCACAAAACCTTGTTTTGTTGTTTCATGTCTATATATGTTTGTATTCGTCTCAACAAATTACTTATTTATGATATAATTATCGTTTGTTTTTCGAATACGTTATGCTTTATAATTCTGACGAGTTTCGGGTCCAGGCTGGTCCATGAATTTACTATACTGACCGTCCAACCTGCCTATTTTGAATAACACTACTTTCTCTAAATTGTAATGTTTACAGATCCTATTAGGTTCCTATCCTTTTGTGTAATTATGACACAATCAAGCGTTTGGCTGACAATATATAAAATTCATGCTGTTTGTCATCTGAGAAAGTTGTTTGCCAAACGACGTGTCAAAACCGTGGCATAATCAAAATGTTAATCGCCAACACATTTTGCTGTAATTTTATTTTGTTCTTAAAATGCAGTGTTTTCCGAATGATTGGAAGCCTTGAATTTAAGTGCACTACTGTTTTCATGTATTCTTCAATGCAGTGCCGTTTTCGAACCTGACGAATTTATTTTTGTTTACTGTAGAAAAAGGAACATATTTACCTTTGAAGTGGATTCTAAAATCCAATTTCGAAAGAATTCCTGCATATGTGAGCTGAACGATTTGTTTGCAAAGCGAAATGCCTTATTGTGTTCAAGACTTACCATTCAAAATGTTTTCGGGCTAAATTCCGGTCTTGAAGCGCCATTATATTTTTATGTTTTAAATCTTGTTTTCCGAATTAATATTGATACCTGGTTTCTAGCGATAAGGTTAAAAATAAGCTTTTTTTGGCACTACTTTGTTTGAGTGGTGTACAGCCTCACATAGCTTTTCTTATGTATTCATGCTCAAAATATGGCATCCACCATACCAGCAATGATCAGAGCTCATATTTTGAGTAACAACGCATAAAATATATTTAAATGGCGTTTCTTTTTGTTGCTTTTTTTCGAAAGTGTGTGGCCTTATTATTCCAACCATGTATGGTGATGTATGAGAAAAAATACAGAACATTGTGAAACCTGACATCAAACATTGCATATTTAAAGAAATGTTTTTTGCGCATGCCTTACCTTTTTGTTGTAAAGTTTCGAGGTAAAAGAAGAGGTGACTTTGGGTTATTGAATATTTAAATGTTCTACAACGTTTTATAGAGATAAACAGTGGGACGGTAGTTTAAAGTAGTATTATTACAAAACCGACAATTACTAAGTATTAATCTTTAACGTAATCTTAATTTTCATCGGTATATTGATCTTAATTTCCTCTAACTTAAAATGTATAAAAAAAAATGTATCTCCAAGTCTTACACTTATCATTTGCCCAGTCCAAACTTTAATCCCAGTCTAACTTGCGAATTAATTCTTAGATTTTATTTCTACAATAACTATTTTTCCCTTGAATTTATTTATAAATGTAATTTTAGTAGTTTGCTTTATGTCAGCATTGCTCTTACATTTTACTTGGTATTCAATTATTTAACGTTATTTTAGCCAAAGCCTTTACATTCTTGAGAGTTTAAGTTGTGATTTTTATCTTGTCCAAAACATATTCATAGTCTGAATTACAAAATACTATGTGTGCTTATACTAAACATAAACGAAGAGCAAGTATTTAACTTAAACATGTGCATACTAGTACGAGCTAGCAATTACATCAACGTACATGAAGAAACTAATTAAAGTGAACGTAATTTGAAACCTTCCAAGTCATTATTACCATCGGTAGTTGTTCAGAACTGCCTTTTACGTGGGCAAATGAACTACGCAGGCTCGCAAACATTTCCTGAGCATCAAATGGTCAGGACAACATAATTATCGTCTCCATTGTCAGTACTAAAATAGTATTTTCGTCTGGGAAACTAGCGTATCGACTGACGCATGCACATGTTTTAGGAAAGAAAATTATGTTTTTAAGAGAGAAAGACATATCTTAAAAGAAAACGACATGTTTAAGAGAGGAAGACATAATTTTAAAGAAGGAGACGTGTATTTTGGGAAAAAGACACGTATTAAGAGATGAAGACATGTTTTAATAGCACAATATATGTATTAAGAGGAAGACATTTATGTTGATAAGCAGACATGCATTAAGAGAGGAAGACATTTATGATGAGAAGACGACATGTATTAAGAGAGGAAAACATGTATTAAAGAGATGAATACATTTATGAAGGTAAGAAGACATAAATTAAGCGTGGAGGATATATTTTAACAGAACTAGATTATAAGATAGGTATTAAGAGAGAAAGACATTTTTATTTGATAAAACGTTCTGAAACTTGACTTCTTGAATAATCCGACCTATAATTTTGTGCTTAATGAATAACTTGCAATTTGCCTGGTTACAAATATGAAAAAGGCTTCTCATGCTTTGAAAAGTAGCGTTTCATAAATATGTAATATGGCCCGCCGGCTTTAAAGACATGACCAACGTTTTGCATACTGTATAGATAAGACAACGACCCAACTACATATAGTTCAAAAGTTTTATTAATTTATGCTACGTCTCAACTGTACGACACATTTAAACATCCCGCCTATGATTCGCTGTGTATGCAAATTTGAACTATAATGAAACATTTTGGTCAATCTCTAAGGTTTGTATGACTTATATCATATGAACAACGATTTCAAGGCTCTTGGATTAATAAGGGCCCACTTCTAAGAAATATCCCTCAATGAAATATGTAACAATCGACACCACTGCTCCAGATGAGATCAGAGATAAAATATGATTGTTGTAGCCAATTGGTCTCGGTGGACAGGATTGTAGTATTACAGTTACCTTCTCTCATTTGTTTTTCAGGGTCTGTCCGTTTCTGGTAGTCAATCATCATCTTGACAAACTCATTAAATTCAAGAGTGCCATTTTCTGAAAGCAAGGATTGCATCATCATCATTATCATCATCATCATCAGCAGCAGCAGCAGCATCGTCATCATCATCATCATAATCATCATCATCCTCAGCATCAATTGTTTCTTATAGTTGTACACTAAAAAAGTAATAGGTACGGGGATTCGATAATAGTTTCGGGAATTCGATTATACATCGTATAACATGTAGTTACGGGGATTCAAATGACGGTTTTTACGTTGGGAATGTCCCTAACCAGCCAACATCTATTCAAATTATTTACCAAGCAATGAAAATAAAACTATAACATATATTTTCTTATACATTGTGTTTAGAAAGAAATGCATGAACTTCATGAAACAATATTATACTGACTTAGTTTTGTGTTCGTGTGTGTAGAATGGTTTTCCTAAAGAAATAATTATTTAAGGAACACGGACCTTACAGTCAACGTTGTTGACTTATCATTTTTGTTAACGCTTATGAATTGTATAAACCACGGAGAAGCATTTTTCTCGACCGTTTGGTTAGGATGGTTTACCAACCATCGCCCTGCGTTCAATTTCTCAAGTTTTCTGATGGAAACCAGCATAAGTCATGTATTTCACCGATCGTTATTACAATTTTAAAATTGCTGCTTAGGTACAAACAAACAATACTCATTGTGTTTAACTCATATACAGGTTTTTAGATATATTTATATATAAGTATTATTTAAATATAATACCGAGTTTCATCTAAAGCTGTTATAACTGACCAAATACTTGCAAAGTACGCACTGTTCATGTCGCCGTGGTGTAATGGATATGGTGTCCGCATAGCTGTGGGAGCGTTCTTTAGACACCAACTTGTACTGGTTCTAGGCCCAGGAAACGGACTCGAGAGCGTTTCAAATAAGTAGTAAGTACTTTAGATGCAATCGAACTAAACTAAATAGGTTGAAAATAAAGAAACGTACTGTTCATGTCCGCGTGGCTAATCATCCAATGAATATCGTTATCAGTGGGGTACTGCCCGAGGAACTTCATCATTGGGCCCAGCTCCTTGGCGCTTAATTCGTTGTCATCGTTCTTGTCGAACAGTTTGAACACCTGCCAGAATTCAGCCAGCTGCTCATCAGTCACGCCGCTCGCCTGAGATAACAGACCTTAATGTGGCGCATATGATTTTTAGATGTTGGTGTGTGTGTCTTTTAGTTTCAGAGCACGGCCGGTTATTTCTGGCGCCACCACTTTTTGGAGATGTATTAATAAACAAAGCGATGATATTGATAACGATAACGAGGTAGATCATGCCCGAAAGCTTTGATTAATACAAATGTAGAAGGTGAGTAGAGCTTTTTATCATCGTTATTTAAAAAGGTGGCGGCCACACCAATCGTGCGTAGGGGTTATCTTACTCAGGGTAAACGGGGTTTAATGCATATGCGTACAGTGTCGTCCCAGATTAGCCTATGCAGTTCGTACAGGATAATCATGTACGCCAATTTTCGATTAAACAGGATTTTCTGGTAGAAGAGACTTCCTTTGAAAGAAAAATACAATAAAAGCGGAAGTGTCGTCCCTGATTAGCATGTGCGAACTGCGCATGCTAATCTGTGACGACACTTTACGCACATGAATTAAACACCATTTTCCCAGAGCGATGCTCAAATTGTTTCTAAAGGCAACGTTCATGTACCACCTCCTGTACGTCGATAATCCAAACTGAGTAGGGTAATTTAAACTGAAGAAAACAATGACGACAGAAATAAAGACTCCAGTCATTTATTTCTAAGAACACGTTTATTTAAGGTAAGTTGTGACATAATAAACGTTTCTTTTTGATAAAATGGTATTTGCCGGATGCAATGCGCTAATAAACCCAAAACAATTTTAAACAATTACGTCGAAATAAAATAAATATATTTGAACATCTGGAAAAAGTAAATGAAATTGTCGAAAGTTTTAGGCCACAAACAATTATAATCGAATGTTTTTAATGTTTTAATGCTTGGACTTATGTATTAACCTTTCATATATGTATGTAAAAAAATGATTGGCGTAAATGCTCGAACACGCTATAAATTCGTATTTGTTTTGGACAAGAATATACAAATTGGATAATGACCTAACTAGTGTATGGATAATTCCAAACTAGCATTAGGAAGTCGATGGATAATGTCCAAACTGCAAGATGTCTTTATCTAAAGATCTATGTAAAATGAACACTCTTGTAAAATATTTCGAGATTTATTTATTTGCTGACAACAAAAGCATTTTAGAACATTGTAAAGCATGTGTCTTTCTAATTGTTGGCCACTTTCATACGGACGTGAGCATTTCAAACATTTCACTGATAATTCAGAATGTACCTTCAAGTGGGTTTTTAGATTTTTTTCTTGTTTAAATGGTATGTTTTGCATTTTAAACATGCATATGTCGAAGAACTTTGAGTCATTTCATCTCCGCCATCTACTTCAACGAATGAACCTTCAAGCCCAGGTATTACATCACCGATGTTTCCTTTTTCGTCTTGAAATGACAACTCAAATTCTTCGTCATGCCGATCGATCTCCATTTCCGCCAAAGGAGTTGTACTGAAAAATGTATATTTCATAAAACTGTATTCAAATGTTGAAAATAAATAAGCATTTTCATACGAATGCCTAGAGAGCTCTCAGTCTGGTCATACCACGTAGCGAAATAAAGCCAATACTATGTGCCCAAGCCCCGGCCCTACAATAATTTGCCACCAGTTTAAAGGAGCAAATCGGCGGTATTTCCCTATATAATGAAATATCAAATATTCAAAATTACAAAAAGTCCAAATTTTATTAACATAAAATCGGAAGGAGTAATACGTAAATGATGAAATCGGAAAGAAAAATAGTTAAAAGTCGACAAATATTATTCCCACCGAGGTTTCAATAGGGTTCAAAGTCATTCCATATAGAACTCGCAAGCTTTGTATGCTAAAATACCGTTAAAAGTCGTTTATTATATCGTCAGTGAGCATGCGCATAGCGGGGTACTGTACAATTCACTCGTAAATATTTAACTACTATTTCAATTTTACCGCGCCGGCGAAAAGGGTCACGGGGAAAACTTTTTATTATTATTAAAATACATGATTTACAGAAAAAAAAATTAATATCTATGTCTGTGTAATGAGAAATCATTTAAACTGTTGTTTTTTTTTCAATGTGTAAATATATTTCGGAAAGTAAAATGCTATACTAGCCGTCGATATGCCCCTTAAATATGTGTGTACCATTCGATGCAATCTTTCTGATATAATACATAATGAATCAGATCAGTAATGCCTCAAATAATTTTCGAAACCTCTAATATGGTGACAAATTCATGAATCAGCGGGGCAAGTGCCACTTTAACCTGCAGCTTCGACTCGATTCCCTTTCAATCAAGTGATTAAATAATAAGTAGGGACATTTTTAAATTTCTATGCTTTTCATGCTATCCAAAATGACATGAAACACGTGTTATGGCATCTCTGTGTACGTGGAATGCAAATTTCGCATGCTTATTTTGCTTCTAATCTCAATTGTATACAGATGCAAGTTCCGTTGAAATTGATTTCACTAATAACAAATAAAAGAATGTTGATGTTCGTTGAAAGTATTTTGTATATTCCATCATACACATCGTGTGAGTTTTTGGTTATAAATAGTTGTTTTCAAAGAATAATATCCAACCTGTCTTTGGAAAACATGTTCAATACATCGCAGTTTGTGCATTATCCATTTTGAGTTTGGTTATTATCCACTGACATTTTCATATCAGTTTGGATTTATCCATAAACTTGTATACCCGTCCTGCAAACACATGATTTTAACACAGAAACATACTAGGTGTTAAAAGTAATATTTTAAAGGACATTCATGATATAATTTGGCATATCTCTGTTACAGTTTCGTTTGCTCTTTTGTCAATTAACGTGTAAATAATTCAACACATAGGTCGCATTTCATGAAAATTAGCATTTTCCGAAGACAAATTTATCGTTTTTTACTATAAAACTATTAAATCATTGCAAAACTCAAAACGCATTGTGTCAGACATTCATTATCACATGTGTAGTGCAATTACGTCCTTATAGTTACTAAATTTATAATTTAGCAGAAATTATAAAATAATCACCTACCTTTCAGTTTCAGTTTCGGCCGACATTTTTTTCTTCAGTTTGAATTATCCAACTCAGTTTGGATTATCGACGTACAGGGGGTGATGCATTTCAGAACGTTTCTTTATGAAAACGTCGAAGAAAAATTATTTTCACTAAATTTAAATATTCTTATATGGCGGATTTTAAATTCTATGTTTCAGGTTTTAGCCCGGACTTTTGAAAAATACTGTTTCTATATTCTAGATTTGACGCAAAATGACGTTATTTGGCCTGTCACCGAGCGTAATTCAATCACCTTTATCAGTTCAAACAAAGTTTAACATTTTCAAACAAATTACACAATTTTCAAGAACTGCGTTTTCAAGTTTAAAAACGATGTTCCTACTATAGAACCGTGTACCATGCACCTCAGATCTGGATCCATCCATTTGTTGTACACGCATATGCGCACGGGAACGCTAGATCGCCCAAACACTATACGGTCGTTTTTATTGAGCGATGCGTAACACACGCCATCCTTTCGTTAAAATTACTCCTTTCTAATGTACTCATTCGAATTAAAGTATTTTTTGTTAAATCTTATAAATTAAAGACTTTGAATAAACTCAAAATCTGTCCAAACCAAACTCTTGAAAAACGAATACATGTCTATTCTGAACGGCTTTGTCCGCTCTGATTGTTTTCCTTCTTTTTGTAAGTAACAAAAAAACTTAAGTAAGCAACCCTGCTCTAACCAAATACAGAATGTTTTATCCAATGCCGGATTAGAACCGTGGAAGCCCATAGGCAGGAAAACGTATAAGACAGACGCCCCATGTCCTTATTCGGCCTAGTGCCTACTAGAACGTCAGTGCCCAGTCGATTTCACTCGTTTAAATTATCATGCCAATGCCAAGGCTGGCAAGAAATACAATCTGACAATGTCCTTTTATAGTCATTAGATTAGGCTAAATAAGTAGTTAAAGCATCTTTCGTCACGGTCTCAGAGGGCCCCTAAAAGTCGCGGGGCCCATAGGCATTTGCCTTCTGTGCCTAATGGGTGATCCTGAACTGGTTTGATCAAGGTGAACGTAAGAGGTGAGTAGTAATTATTCAATTATGTACAGTCAAGTTACCATTACCGGATCAGTAGCGTTATAAAGTCGTTCTGGTGAAAAGCAATAAATGTTTTGAGAATTCTGTTACACCAGTTTGATTAAATATAACCTTTGCTAATACTGATTCAGCACATAGTCTTATTTTTAAACGCAGGCAAAATGTATGAAACATGAACTGTGTTGTTAACAATGACCAAGTTATATTGTCATTTAAATATTATATTCATTTTTTTGTGTGATTAATTGTTTTCTGTGTGTGATCTTCTATCTACACTTTACGCATGGTGTTCTTGTGTGAAATATCTGTTGAAAATCCTAAATATATCGAAAAGATATGGGCATCTTATAAACCATGTAAATTGTTTGAATCATATCTAATCATCGATATTGAGCATGGAACATAAATACAACATTAAGACTGAGATCATTTATTGTAAGAATCAACAATATTTGCATATATTTAAATATTATATATTATCAATACGCATATTATCACGATTGATCCGTTATTGCCCTAATTCTTCATTTCATATAAGGTGTTGCAAAATGTTAAACACGAATCAAAACTGAACGGGACTTTTGCAGGCAGAAAGACTACTAAATGGCCTTTAAAATTAATGCGTAAACTTCTTACTTTCCAACAGAGTTATAGCATGTGGCCGCGAAAACTGTTCAACCTCGATTTTGAAACGAGACGGAAGTCAACAAAGTCGTATATACGTGTCGGCAAAACATGCCGAAATCTTTGACAAAGAGTATCTCCGATTACGACTCAATCAATGCGTTTTAAAGAGCCTTGAAAATGTTGTGTGCAAAATATCATCTTATAATGTCAACTATTAATCGCGATACGCAGTCTTGAACATCAAAGTGATCCGCTATGGGTAATGATCCGGTAATGTTAACTTGACTGTACTTGTATTGTCGACACTCGAGCATATTAAAAAACGATACGTTAAAAAAGTTCACAAAATAGCATACCTTAATACGAAGGTGATCGTAAATGTTCTCGCCGATGGTTTTAAGGACATCCGATGGCGTAGGTACATGTAATAGTTCCGCTTCTTTTGAACTCTTATTGCCCATTGTATGTTGGTCCTACTCACTCAATAATATCTGTATTGCTTTAATTAAAAGCATGTTTCGATATACCGCGACGTCATTTTATCTGTTGTTTGTATCTTTCTTCACACTATGACGTCATGACGCGACGTGATGTCGTACTTTGGCGCGGTTTTAAACAATACTTCACTGAAAAAACTATTTGATTTTTTTTTTTTTTCATCGGACGTTCTCATCGAAAACAAGCGCGCTTAAAAATTCGAGTGCATGAATTAAATACCATACGTTTAAGCAATGGATTTTAAAATCAAAACCAACTATGACTACGACAATAATAAGTTCCTTTAAATAATGTGATTCGCTTTAAAAACATTGGCTGCTTTTAAAGCCTATGTGTGTGAATGGTTCTATCACATTTAATAATATGTTGATGGTAACGTATACCGAATTATAAATTGGAAGGTATTAAAAGAGAACGCGATTTGTGTTACATCTGATTCATTTGTTTGAAAATAAAACCTTATGCGGTTAGCACGTGGCAATGATAATAATTAATGGTCACGCTATATTTATACATGTACTGTATATAGAATGGTGAAAAACACAACATGTTCACTCCTATTAGTCAAACTTAATTCTGCTAGAATTGCAGTATGCAAGCTTTCAAAAAAACAAATCGGTAATGGAAGTCGCGGTCTAAATGATTATGTTGACATGTACAAATTAATAATAAAACACAAATTAGTGTGTGCTTATCAACTTATTTATGTTAAATAGTATGTTCTTAATAAGTATATAGGTCTGTAAACCATGATATTCACGAAAGTTAACGTACCTTCGTGATAGACATGTATTTAAATAGAAACAATAATAGCAAACCATGGAACCATTAATACCGATGTCGTATCTATGCACCCTAGTACAGGTAGCAGCATTTAGTTAAAGGTCTGCCTTTGATATGCAGTTCCAATTCTCACAGATAAAAATACCGAAAAAAGGATTGCATCAGTTGAAGTTTTAATGTATCAACTTTGTAGAAAACTTGACACCGACAACACATTTCTCAAATTACAATAAGGTACAGGAGTCCGGTTAGTGATCCATGGTTGCCCTGAAAACACCCGCTAGTTTTGATGGCTTACGGGCTCTGCAGTGGATGCATGTGTCTCGGATGAGACACAGGTCTTTTATGAGCATTTGGTACGAAACTAACGATATGACTGAATGCGTTGCCTTTGGGAAACACATCTGTTGACTGTCACTGCACAGCATAGTGGATTGTTTTTTTGCATGAATAGAAACAATCTTGCGGGTTGACAATTGCTTTTACTCGTGAAAGTCTGGTCATTACTATCCAAATGCAGTCTGCACATTCTAATCAGGGACGACACTTACCGCTTAAAATGGATTTTCGCTAAGAAGAAACTGCCTTCAAACGAAAAAATAAATTTGAGCGGGAATTGTCGAGCCTGTACGGACTGCAAAGGCTGATATGGGATGACACTTAAAGCACATGCTTTAAGCCCGGTTTTCCCATAGCGAGGCGCATATGCATATGGCCATGAGTATTACGTTAGAGCTTTAAAATTCACTAACCGTCTTTGATAAATAGCTAATGACACTTATTTACACATTTTCGTGGTTTTGGACATCAGCATAATATGACATCACAATAATCTCGTATGAGCCAGTTTTGCAATCTCGCTTGCTTCCGTAGAGAAATAGGGACTGTAATGCCTATTTTATGTGCAATCATTGGACATCCTGGACATAAAAGCTAATGGGTATAAATAAAAACCATATGTGGCGTTATTGAACGGCATGTATAACAGTATCAGGACGTCGTTAACATGAACTAGTTTAAGTACAGGTTTTATGTTCGCAGTCCATCGAATAAGACTTTGCCATTTGTTTTTAGTTTTACGTAGGCGATCACATACATTATTATAAAAAGTGAGCAACTTGTAAATATTAATATAGCAAACAATGCAACTCAAGGAACTATTTCAGGAGAGAAACTCGTGTGTTTATCCACAACTTGTGTAATAGAACACAAACTGTAAACATAAACTGATAAAAACTGGGATCACCGTCTTGAAGTTATATTGAACATACTAATAGTGGGATTTCAAATCCAAAACATTAAATGAGCCACGTTCTGGGAAAACTAGGCTAAATTCACGTGCGTAAAAGCGCCGTCCCAGATTGGCCTGTGAAGTCTTCTCCTTATCAAAAAATCAGTCTAGGTGGTATTTGTCGTCCCAGATTTGCCTGTGCAGAATGCAAATGCTAATCTAAGACAAGACTTTACTCACATGCATTAAGTCCGGTTTTCCCAGAACGCGGCTCATTTGTAAATGTTTATTACATGGACTGTTTAATAAGGGATTCCAACGAGACTTTCAGAACACCAGGATAGGCATGACAATAAACAACAATAAAACTGTACAACTTTATCAACTTGTTGTATATACGCTCACATTAAGACTTATTTTAGTCCCTGAAAATAAACTGCTGGAATCATAAAGAAAATATGAGCCCTAATCTAGGAAAACTGGGCTTAACGCATGTGCGTAAAGTGTCGTCCCAATTTAGCCTGTGCAGTCCGTATGGGATAATCAGGGACAACACTTTCCGCTTTATGGTATTATTCGTTCAAAAGAAGTATCTTCGAAAAACCAGTTAAGTCGGAAAGCACAGGCTGATCTGGGACGACACTTTATGCTCATGCATTAAACCCTGTTTTCTTAGAGCGAGGCTAATATAAGGCTCATATAAAGGTACACAAATCATGTTTACTTTACATAGTTAAATTTACTTTGCAAAGTTGTCACTTACTATCTTGAGCATGTTGAAATTGCCATGAACAAACTAGACGCAAAGAAACATGAAATGTGCCCAATTATATTTGACATAAACAACTTATCAATCAATACAGAAGTCTGCATTCATGAATAATAAAAGCGATGTTTCCATTCGTGTGTTTTATTGATATTGTGAATTGTTAAAATGTTTCATAATTTACAAAGGTGTGGTAAAATTATTAATTTAAGTGTTTCAATAACCATTTCAAACTACGGAAACAAATTAATGTTATTGCATACGAATGAAAAAAAAAATGAAACCAGAATAGGCTCGCGTAATTTCTAAGAATGATTGCGATTACACAATAACGGAAACGACAATTGGAAAAGTACTGTGGAATACCATTTATTCATGATTTGAATAATCGTGGAAACAAGCATAAGAATAACAACTCGGCTATCATAACTGTTAAACATAAGAATACATTTGATACTTTAAATAACTTATCCTCGGGATGCACAGTGTTATTTTTTTTTAATGTGTGAAAGCAGTTGGAAAACTGTTAATTCGACAATCTCTCAACAAGTCCATTAAATGTGCATCTCTCGAGTCGCTTTGTGAGTGCCTTTTGATTTTGAAACACAAGTTCCGGTGGAGCACATTTGTAAAATCATAAAAGAAATCTGTATCTTCTTTAATGACGAATACTAATGGACAAAACATAACACCACACACTCATCAAAGACATCAAAAGCAGCTTGCAGACATATGTGGAAATAATATTAAATAAGTATATTCATATATCTGCATTTATCGTTAATTCAAATGAGAGTGATGCTATGTGAAAAGAAGTAATCGCATGTGCATAAATGTGAGATCTCTGGTTGAGCGATGTTTAGGGTATATAAAATAATGAATAGTTGATTATTGTCACTGGTTAAGCGATTGGTGGTGTGTTCATTAACTCAACTTGGTAAAGCCCTGTCAAGTTTATGGTTATTTCTAGTACGGTTTGTTAATTATTTGATTTAACGCAGTTTTATCGGGCAAGCGAAGTTGTTGCTAAAAATTGTTTATAACGGTAGATCTAAACAGTGCACAGATAGTTGCTATGTATGTTGCAAAATTGTGTTTTCCTGTAAGACGTGAAATAGTATTTTGATGAGAACTGGTCAGCAAACACACCCGCACATGCACGCACGTACGCTCGCACGGACATACACACACGCACACACACGCACGCACGCACGTACGCAAGCACGCACNGAAAATTAGTATACATATATTTCAATATAAATTAAAATAAAAGTTAAGAAGAACATGTGTCGAAAAATGCGAAATAAGCCAGATATTTAAATCTGAAATTGAAATTGGCTTCCAGCCGAATTCGCCAGCATATATATAATGAATGTACAATGTGAATCTAAATTTAGTTTTAGTGCAGATTCGTTCATACGACACAAAGACACAATTTTGTTTCCTTACAAATACGAGTAAAAGTGTCGGCATCGGCTTTAACCAGCGCTAGCTTGTCTTTGCTGCATTTTATGAAATTCGTCTTCAATGTATAATTTTTATTGCCTATTTTGTTTCATCGTAACATACTTTTATCAATATATTAAAATTTAACACATATAAAAATCGTACAGTCCCGCTTTAACAGAAATTCAAAAACAAAGTATCATCTCTTAACTTCCAAAAGGAGACAACATTCTACTAACTTTAGATAATTTGAGACCAATTTCTCTACTTAATTGTGACTACAAAATAGGATCAAAATCAATTGCAAACAGAATTTTAAAAAACCAACCAACCATTATAGGCACAGAACAGACTGGCTTTGTGAAAGGAAGGTATATATGGAAACATGTAACATGTCATCAAGAAGCTATCGAGAAAGTAAACTTTTACAATGAAAACGGGCTAATTTTCGATAGTCTTGATCATGCTTTCATGAGGAATAGCTTAGTTAAATTTGGTTTTAACTCTGCAATAATTAATTGGATTAATTTTTTTACAAAGATGCTAAGTCATGCGTAATAAACAATGGTCACTTTTCTGATTTTTTGAGCATACAAAAAGGTATTAGACAAGGCTACCCGCTGTCTCCGTACATATTTGTTATTTGTATAGAATTATTGGTTATTGAAATAAACACAAATGAAAATATCTTCGGTATAAAGGTGAACAAAACAGAATTAAACAAACGCTATTCGCAGATGATGCATGCTTCCTTCTTGATGGATCCAGATTGTCGTTTGAAACCCTTATGACAACCCTTGACAATTTTTCAAAAATATCAGGCCTAAGATTAAATAAAAATAAATGCACTGTTTTTCGCATGGGACGTATGAAATTTTCCAACATTATTTTCTGTAAAAATCAAAAAAAAATCTTGGACATCAGAAACTGAAAAACATTAGGAATAACATTAATTTTGTTATGAACAACACTGACGAAATGACCGAGTATAATATCAAACCAAAAATTATTGATTTTAAAAATTGTCTCTCGAAATTGCAAAAATTGAAACTAAGTTTAATGGGAAAAATAACAGTGCTGACAACATTTGCTTTTCCTAAACTTATATATCCATTAACAGTTTTAAATAATCCAGACAATAAAATTATTAAAGATATAAAACATGAATGTTTTTATTTTTGTGGGATAATAAACCAGAAAAAATCGCGAGAAACAAAATTGTTCAAAACTACAAAAACGGGGGGCTCAAACTGATTGATCTCGATAACTTTAAAGCCGCGCTCAAATCAAGCTGGTGAAAAGAATGTTATATCAACCAAACAGTTAATGGTAAAGAATCTACAGTGACTTGCTTGAAAATAATGGCAATTTCTTTATCTTTAAATGCAACATAGAATCATCAAAGTTTGACTCTTTGGAATTGAAATCTAAATTTCTTTTAGAATGTTTAAAAGGATGGTGCCGCGCAAACTGTCAAGAAAAGCAGAAAATCATTGGGAAGGATATACTCTGGGACAATTCGAATATTGTACTATTTGAAAAAACTGTTTTTACAAAACATGGTTCGATCGAGGTTTTACACAAATTGAACATAGTTTTAACTACAGGAACAAACGATATCATTCCATCACAGAACTTGAAGCATTATATGATTTGCCTGGTTCTGATTTCTTAAAGTACCATACGTTAGTTGGTTGTATACCAAAATGCTGGAAAGAAAAAATGAATAATGAAGAAATGTCATGCGTGCCACCCAGTATTCATAAATGAACTCTTAATAGATTTTTTTTAAATAAAAAACAACAAACAAGAACAAAAATGGGAAACTCTTTTTTTTTTGTAAACAACTGCAATGGGAATCACTATTTACTTATTATAATCAAATCACACTCGATTTCTCATTAAGACATTGTAGTATAAATATCTCATGCAAATTGTTCCCAACAACGAAACTCGTTTTAAATATGGCATTGTAGAATCCAGTCTCTGTGATTTATGTTCAATGTCTGTTAAAACAAATATGCTTTTGTTTTGGAATTGTCCTATTGTTCACAATTTTTGGATCAACATTCAGAAATATATAGAAACTCAACTTTGCATTTCTAATGATTTTAAACTGTCTTATGAATGTATTTCACTTTGAAATATTTTTATCAACAATTGGAACTGCTCAAACTGTGTACATTTCATTATATTATTGGAAAAATATTGTATATTAAAATGCAAATATCAACGATGTCCACCAATGTTTGATACATTTTTGGATTATTTTAAATACAAACTTAAAATCGAAAAGATAATCGTAAGTTGGAAGGGTAAGACTGAAAAACCAACACATAAATGGAATAATTTTGTAATGTAATTCTGTATTGTACAATTTCAGAAAAAAATAAATGATATTATTTCTACTATATATGTTTTCACTTGCATATGTTTGTGTCCTTTAGCGAGTCAAACATACCACCATTTTTCATTTCCATTCATATCATTCATGATTCATTACCATCGCCATCATTCTTTTTTGTATCATGCTTACCATCCATCATTCATTACTTCATTTATTATAATTTGTATTTACAGTCTATTTAAGAGTTATGTGTACCTACAGGTTAACATACCAATACATATTATCGCTGTAAATGCAATGTCTGAAAATAAACAGTTAAAATAAATTAATAACATGTAGATAGAAACAAACTTAAAAAGCATAACATAGCGAAACAGATTTATTTACACTTCTACACCGGGGGATGTTCTTCACGCACACGTGGAATACTTCCAAATGTCCTTCAGTTTACACTTCTACACCGGAGGATGTTCTTCACGTACACGTGGAATACTTCCAAATGACCGTCATTTTACACTTCTACACCGGAGGATGTTCTTCATATACACGCGGAACTCACTGTTACAGAACCCAATGATGAACGGGTTGACGCAGCTGTTTATGGCGTACGTATGATAAAACAGTCTGAGCCACCAAGGCGCGCCGAATTCGACTTTCTTCGTTGAAGATATATTTAATTGTAGTAAATTCAGCACACTGTAAGGCAGCGCGCTCAGAAAGCTCGCGATTGCAATGAGAAATACCATTATTGTGATTTTACGATGAATGTCAATATTGGTGTGGCGTTGATGCTGCTTCATTGTTGTTTTTTGTCGGCTGTCCTTTCGTGTGTCTTTTAGTGTTGCAAGATTTTGAATTTGATTAGATTCGAACCTGGCCTCTGTACAATTCACTGCTTTATGAGAGTTCTCAGGTGCTGTATTACGTGTATTTAAATCCAATGCCTTGTTTGAATGTTCATTGATATGGTGTTTCAATATTTTTTGTTTAGACATGTAAACTTTTCGAACAATCAGATAATACATCACGACGAAGGATATGAATAACAAGACGAAAACCACAATCTTGAATATGTTGAAGACCCCCTTAAGCCTGGAAAAATCTCCCGTATTCGGGATATGACAATGATGTCCTTTAAACGTGACGTTTGCCTCAATGATGTTCACATCAATTTCTTTTGCCTCAGCAATAAAATAATCGGGAATTGAAATCCCACAAGCGAGTGTAATAGATCCAGCTGTGAATAACTTGCAGCGAAATGGTGTGAACTTCCATGTTGATAATGGTTCATACACCGTCAGAAATCGATCTATTGTAACGAGAAACACCATTCCAAGTGAGCAGGAGACGGAAGCAACGCTACCAAATACTATCAGTTTGCAAGCGACGTTGCTGGTGAATGTTAAATGATAAAAAAACAGCGTAATCATTGTGAAGGTCATCAAACACGTTATCCAATCTGTGACTGAGAGATAAACCAGTAGCTGATTTGCCGTCGATTTGTGCATTATTTTCTTGTAAAAGGTTAATGATAAGGCATTGCTTATAAGTCCAATACAACATGAAACGGACATAAGCATCAACGCAGGAAAGTTCTTCAAAAATTGTTTTTTGTTAAAAGATTCTATAATATCTTCCAAATATCCAGCTTAACACGAATTCTGCATTTTCGATAACAAAACTTATCTTTTCTTTCGTTTACTAGTATTATCTTTTCTTTCCTAAACTAGTATTATCTTTTCTTTCGTTTACTAGTACTATCTTTTCTTTCGTTTACTAGTACTATCTTTTCTTTCGTTTACTAGAACTATCTTTTCTTTCGTTTTTAGTACTATCTTTTCTTTCGTTTACTAGTACTATCTTTTCTTTCATTGACTAGTACTATCTTTTCTTTCGTTTACTAGTACTATCCTTTCTTTCGTTTACTAGAACTATCCTTTCTTTCTTTTACTAGTACTATCTTTTCTTTCGTTTACTAGAACTATCCTTTCTTTCGTTTACTTGTACTATCCTTTCTTTCGTTTACTAGTACTATCCTTTCTTTCGTTTACTAGTACTATCTTTTCTTTCATTTACTAGTACTATCTTTTCTTTCGTTTACTAGTACTATCTTTTCTTTCGTTTTTAGTACTATCTTTTCTTTCGTTTACTTGTACTATCCTTTCTTTCGTTAACTAGCCAAAATGATATATATATATATATAGTTGAGTAAGAAATATATCAACTATGAAGATCACTTGTGACATTTGACACGATGTCGAGCATAAGTGCCGTGCGACTGCGATAATATTCTGAATATCAGATGTCGGTAAATCACTGTTTCTTAAAATTACGACATAGGCAATCACTGCTTTATTTTATCACTGTTTGTTTAATCAATGCTTAATAACATCAGCTGCCTCATAACATATGAGCTTCATTAACGTACTGAACGTGTGCAGGTTGTCTCCGTTTATTAAATTGAATTATCGAAATAACACGAAGAAACATTTATACCTCTATCGCGCTACTATTTATATTAGCCAAATCCCACAACTGAGGTCAATGACTCAAGACAATTTCTTCAAGATAAAACAAAAAAAGATAATGGATATTAAAAAGTCTTAAGAAAGAAGATAACTATAATTAAAAAAATATATATTATTTTATTGTTGTTCATTTCTTTTTTTGTATATAGAACTGATAAAACGTCCATGTACTCCATGCCCACGATTGTCTAATATTGTGATATCGTGACCAATTTATATTACCTTTTAATCGTAAAAAAACAATTTGTTGATTGAGATTACTTACGTGATTACAAAAGCGTTTCATATTTTTAAAACGTCTCATTATTTTTATAACAAGATTTTATTCATGCCTTGGGACAAATTTCTGACACGTTTTATCATCGGAGAAAATGAATGATTGGTTCATTGAGAATTCTTATAATGTTTGCCATTAATATCTGTCAACTTTGCGAAGAAAACATTCATAAACAGCAGAATCTCCATGGAACACGCTACAAAAACAGTTAAAATATTCTTACCTGCACACAATACCAGCAGCAATGTCGTATCTCCAGTAAAAGCATATAGTCAAGTAATGCAATTTTGAAATAAACAATACATGATTATGGATGGAAGATGGATAATACGTTCAAGATAGATTCATAGCTCCAGGGACGTATTTGTTTTGAAACTGTCAAAGCGATAGTGGTAAAACTATCACGAACATGAAACTTAACATTTATATGGATTTCCGAAAATGTTTTGTTCAAAGCAAGAAAGGCTCTTGAGGTTGTTATCTTACGTGTTAAAGGTTTGATACTTAACATTTATGTGACTGGCATTTTGTTGCTGTTAATTTTTTTTATATTGCTACCGCATGTTTTGGGTTTTATTGGCAACGTTGACTTTGCATTGCGTAATCTACTGATAGCGGTATAGTTTGTGAGCATCATCGTCTGTGGTATGTTTCGTAACCACAGTTCTCAAGCTTCAAGATCATACTATTTTAAAGCATTCATAAAATTCGATGTGTAAAATTTCAGGAAAGTAGGTTCAGGGTTTTCACAATATATACATTATAACGCATTGAATGCCATAACACATATACTTTAATGGTACATGGTATTCATTTGTATTGATACTTTAATGGCGATGCGATTTTGAACACATATTGCAAACTTTAATGGTTTTAATTGTGTAGAGATGTTGATACACAATATATTGTATTCTTTAACAGTTGTTTTGGTGTTGTTGATTTTAAAATCAAGAACTGTTTTCATAAAAGAACTGCTTGAAATGCCTGTGAATCTTAGCAATGAAATACATCTGTAAAATAGTGTGTCTTGTGGCTATTAAAGTCTGCACTTTCCATTTTGGACCAAACTAAATAAAGATCAGTTGATAGTTGTGTTGACGGTCGATTTCATTAAGGCACAAGTCGGCAAAGTAGAAGACAGAAGCCGTCTTGAAGCATTGATTGGCTTCATTTACGTAAGTCAAAAGCCTCGGTGTAGATTAGATCGCCGACATTGAAGCCCGAATCCCATCTTTTCGTTAATTTGTAAATATTTAAGGCAATTGGATTTGTTTTAGTTTGTTAAGCACAAGACACGCAGCCTGAGGAAACTTATTTGTTTTTGTCGTTCGTCTATAATTGGCCATCCGAGGGCTTCGGAAGACACATTGGAATTTGAGGCCGCGCATAGAGCGCTTGGGGGTGTCATCAGAAAGCCGACCTTGCGCTCAAAATACATGTTCATCATTTTCAATGGAACGCGATATCGCAACACCAACGTGTTCACTTATAAATCGACTTTTATCTGTTTTCTGACATAAGAAATTGTAAACATGATTGAAGAGATGTATTGTTCTACAAAGTAATCCGTCGCAGGAAAACTTGCATTTTAGTACTTCCTATTTGCGGGAACACCAAGGGTATTGTGCGTCCATCGAAATAACGTTATTATCATATTGTTGTCAGTGGTCCAGTTAGCATACCGCTTAGCAATCAACATCAGCTCTGCTCAAAAGCTGATACGTTGTTTTATGAGTTAAGTCAGTGCTGATCTGGCTCAGCACCCCAGCGCGACATACCAGGGCCAAGTATCACAAACATAACATACTTAAGTCAATATGCTTTTTTTCTAAAGTTTTGAGATGAGTTTGACAATTATGCTCAATTTGATGTTCACCGAAGATTTTCTGAGATATGAGTCCGACTCAAGCACGAGTTGTAGGATGAATATGTGCATATTGTTATAGATGAGATATGAGATCGTACGCGAGCTGACTGACATTCTCAATACTCAGCTGAGTGGAAACTCAAATCTCAGCTACTTAGTTGAGCAAACAAAATTGAGAATTTCATGATACTGTGTACTGGGCCTAGTACCACGAACATAATTAAGGCAATATTCCGACTTAACTTTTAGTTTTTCTCTAAATGTTCGAGATGAGGTTGACCATCATGCTCAATTAAGTGTTCACAGAAGAATATGTTACGTAGTTCGTTTTACGTAGTTTCTTATTAGAAAGCCGATGTTAGAACATGTGTACGTAAATACATTCAGAGAGTTCACGACTGTCAACTGAATATGTAGCTAAACACAAGCTGCGCAATGCGCAATCAGCGAACTAGCACCGTTCATTCCTAAGTTATTAAATAGAATATTCGACAATGGGAAATACCCGGAGTCATGGAAAGAGGGCATAATCAAAGGCGGAAACATGGAAGATGTTAAGAATTACAGAGGAATCACTTAAATTAATATCCTTCCACAAATATATATCCAACTGTACTTTTAAATCGTTTGACGGAATGGTCCAAAAAAATAAAAATATCATAAAAAACCAACTTGGTTTCCAAAAGGGTAATTCAACAATATATTGTATCTTCGTTCTGCATTCTATAATTACAAAAACACTTAGTCAAAAAAAGGAATTATATTGCGTCTTCGTGAACTTTGAAAAATGTTTTGATAAATTGGAGAGAACATTTATTTTCCAGAAACTTATAAATGAAAATGTCAGCTCTAAACTCGTTAACGCTGTCAGAAGTATGTACATTACCGTGAAAGCATGCTTGCGATTTAATCCTACGTACTCGCCGTTTTACGAGTCAAACATCGGTGCAAAACAAGGTGATCAGAGCTCAACGTTACTCTTTCTCTGCTTCGTAAACAATATTCTCACTAACATTAATAAAAACATAGACGGACTACGTTAGAAAATCAAAAGCTAATTCTGTAACTTTTTGCCGACGATGCAGTTTTGTTCGCACATACTCCGCAAGGGCTCTCGTCCTTTCTTGAAGAGCTCGAAATTTACTGTCAACAATGGCGCTTATCTGTCAATACTTAAAAGACTAAGATCATGATTTTCGAAAATGGAAGGCATACGAATTATGATTTTGTATTTAACAATGTTACACTAGAAATTGTCACTTCATTTAAATATCTCGATGTGCAGCTCTTCAAAAACGACAATTGAAATAGAACACATAATTATATAGCAAAACATTCACAGTCAGCGCTCCATAACCTATTTATCGTTTTTAATCAGTTAGGACTAAGCACTAAAGAAACATGCAACTTATTTGATAGTCTAGTACATGTAGGTACACAATTAACCTATTCAGCGGAAATATGGGGTTTAAAAGAAAGTAACGATATAGAACTAGTACAACGAAAATGTCTCAGGAAAATCCTTACAGTTAGAAATAGGAAGGTTCCCTATGATTATAAAACAAAAACTAAAAGTTCTTAAATACTGGATAAAAACAATAAACCCGAATAACAAATTATTAACAAGAATTATTTATCATATGTTAAAAGAGGACGCTGATGAAAATATCACATACGGAAATAAAAACTGGGCCTTTGAAATAAAATCTCTCTTAGAAAATATTGGATTAGCACATATCTTGTTTAATCAAAACGAAGTTCTACCAAATGGTAACGACCTAAAAATTATATCAGATCGAATATATGATATCTGTAAACAGTCGTGGTACTCAAACATAAATAATTCGAATCGACTAGCCTCCTATAGCACCTATAATGACGATTTTGAATTTGAGGCATATCTTAATCCCATAAACGTAACAAAATTTAGAATTGCCCTAACTCAGTGTAGAATATCCGCACACAATCTTGCGATTGAGAAAGGACGACATGCAAATATCACAAAAGAAAATAGATTGTGCACATATTGTAACATGAAAGTAATCGAAAGTGAATACCACTTCTTAATTGTATGTCCAGCTTATATACACAATCAGAAAACAATATTTGAAACCATATTACAGTCACTGGCCATCAATAAACAAGTTCCGGTCTCTTATGTCGTCAAAATCCACTAAAGTTATAAACAATTTATCGAAGNTCAGATGCAGGTCTATATGGAGAATAGGAAGGTACCCTATGATTATAAAACAAAAACTAAAAGTACTTAAATACTGGATAAAAACAATAAACCCGAATAACAAATTATTAACAATAAATATTTATCATATGTTAAAAGAGGACGCTGATGAAAATATCACATACGGAAATAAAAACTGGGCCTTTGAAATAAAATCTCTCTTAGAAAATATTGGATTAGCACATATCTGGTGGAATCAAAACGAAGTTTTACCAAATGGTAACGACCTAAAAATTATATCAGATCGAATATATGATATCTTTAAACAGTCGTTGTACTCAAACACTAATAATTTGAATCGACTAGCCACCTATAGCACCTATAAGGACGATTTTGAATTTGAGGCATATCTTAATCGCATAAACGTAACACAATTTAGAATTGTCCTAACTCAGTTCAAAATATCCGCACACAATCTTGCGATTGAGAAAGGACGACATGACAATATCCCAAAAGAAAATAGATTGTGCACATATTGTAACATGAAAGTAATCGAACGTGAATACCACTTCTTAATTGTATGTCCAGCTTAAACCACAATCAGAAAACAATATTTGAAACCATATTACTGTCACTGGTCATCAATAAACAAGTTCTTGTCTCTTATGTCGTCAAAATCCACTAAAGTAATAAACAATTTATCGAAGAACAATCTGCAACAAGATCACGAAATCTTTTTACTTCTGATGTACCCTAAGTAAATTGCACGTTATTGTTTTTTGCATCATGTATAAGAAGATAGTTTAAAGCACTCTAAATCAAAATGTATTTATTTATAATAAAGCCGTCATTGATATGTGCAACTAACTTACATATTTTTAAGATCATATTGCCTTTAACGCTAAAATGTTTAGCTGTAATGGATATGTGTTATGAACTATTCGTAGCTCATTTTATATTGATACTGCAACATTTTGTCTCCATAAATATTTCTTTAATTTATCTTAATTTTTCTCCATTTAAATTCTAACCTTACAAAGTACGTTTAAGCCTATTTTGGACCAATATATAAAGTTATATACGTATATTATCTCACACAAGAATACATACTGTTAAAATGTTTGAAGTTCGAATTCACCTACATGGAAATAAATGTTTCTTGTTATTGTTGTAAATAAATATAATGTGTACTATGCAAATTCTGTTCACACGGCACTTACATCTCTGTTAATCCTTTTCAGATTAATGTTTATAATATTGTATGTTCCTTTCACTTTTCACGCTATAATTCTATTGTTGTCTATAAGTATGCATTTTGCTACTTTATGCCAGAATAAAGATATGATATGATTTTAAACAAATTATGGAATTATATCCGCTAGTCGCGAGATACTAATAAGTTAAGTTGGGACTGACCCATTACTTAATTGTATTCTCGGCTGGTCGGTTTGACGCATTATTATATAAAATGAGGTATGGTACACTTTGATTATTGTATTAAATGAGGTATGGTACACTTTGATTATTGTATTTAATGAGGTATGGTACACTTTGATTATTGTATTAAATGAGGTATTGTACACTTTGACATATGACATACATGGGTGCGACTACGGCGACTTCGTCTTAAATATGTGAATACATTGTTCTCTTATAGCTGAGGTTTATTATATTCCCATACAGAGATGGCATTCAAATGTATATTAGATACATAAGCGCCAATCAGCAAACAATTTTACGATTTCGTTGAATCTGAAATTCGGAATAATGTGCATCACAATTTTTATATAAACTTCAGATGATCATTTTTGTAAGTGATGCTTATTTGAAATCTGGTTTCCCATTTCCAGTAGCTTATTTGAAATCTGGTTTCCCATTTCCAGTAGCTGATTTGAAATCTGGTTTCCCATGGCCGGTTTTGATTATTCATCTAAAATTTATGATAAAATATCAGAATGAACTACATGTTTTACAACAGGCAACATAAACGATATATTATATATTAATTATTTATAACTGACATATAAACAGTATTGTATCTATTTTAATGGCAATAATAGTGTATGGCAAACGTTTTACTTTGAATTGCACATATATGTATCAAATTCTGTTAATACATTCGGTAAAATCAGTTGAACCATTATTCGATATGTAATCAAGCATAACATTTCATTAGCAATCATATGTTGTTTTGTACTAAATCATACGTTGACATGCTTTTAAAAAAGCAAACATTTATTTTACCGATCAAAAGCTTCATGATTGAAAGATAGTCAATGCAGTAATAGACCATAATCTAAATTTAGCAATTCAAATTAAGCCATGTTACGTAAACGATCTATTATTCGATAGCTCTAATAATAAGTTGTCTACGTTGTCTATTTATTACACCACGCTGTACGGCTTCATAATTATACGATTTTGAAAGACGACACAAACATATAAGCAAAATATTCCGTATTTAGTCCACTATGTCATAGGCATAAGGGAATGTAAATTATTACAATCCAACCATCACCAAAATAGACAAGCACAACAAGTTACTCACTATATATATTGATCTGTATAACGAATACATATTATTGTTATTGTGCGCGAGTTGTCTCCCTGAGGAATTCGGACACGGATAGATTCTTATTTTTTATACAAAATACAGTTTAATTGTAAAGCATAAATCATATTGAAATACAATTATTGTTTAAAATCGCAGATTTTATCACAGAAGAAAATTTGAAGAATAATTTATAACAAACGGCATTACATTTAACGATTTTTTAAAGATGGGATTTGGAAAAAAAAATATCTTGACCCGCCAAACAAATTGAGCGTATACCACTAAGTATATAAAGTTCTCATGTCCTTACATATATGCCATGAGACGAAATCTGCTGTTAATACTTGGTAAAGATATTATCCAAAAAATGATCAGCTCACTAACTCATGGCACTGAACTTGTTATAGCAGCAGCGCAGTATGTTGTACCTGTTGTTCTTGTCCATATGAGGACAGTTATCGTAGTTATCAAAGCAGTTAATAAACATGTCAAGGTATGTAAAGAATTTATAACGAATTGTGAAGCATTAATAGCGAGTATGAAAAACATAAGAGGATACTTTAAAAGTAACTTCAACAAAACTAAAATAGGATCTAAAGCAATCAGACGAACACGGCGAAGGCGACTATATCCTTCATATAAACGTATATCAACACTTCGTAAACGGTTAATGCCTCGTAAATACCCACGTTAAATTAGCGTCATCCACTGCATCGTTGAATGCCGAAGGGTAGTTATCACGACCTGATTGTATATGTTTAAAGTATTTTTTTTTATAATAAATAATCCTAATTCATCGTACTGATAAGCCTAGCTTGTACAGCGCTGGGCTTAGTATCACGAACATAGTCACGTCAATATTCTTTATAAACTTTGATTTTTTTTCTCAATTTTTGAGATGAGGTTGTCCACGAACATACTTAAGTCGATATTTTGACTCAACTTTGAGTGTTTGCCCAATTTAGTATTCATAAAAGCTTTTTGAGTTTTGAGTCCGACTCAACTCTGAGTTTGACACATTCTCGTTACTCAGCTGAGTTGATACTCAAATATCATCTTCTGAGTTGATAAAAAAAGGGAATATTCTTGATGATGAACCAATATTCAAAATGTAAGTCAACGATGACCTAGCTAAGCATCCCAATGCGAGTTGTTTTTCTACAAAACTTTTTACAGAGTGTATGAGGTACCACCAGACCTGATATATAATTTAATTATATTGAAACCATTTATAGTCCTGTTCTTACATCCATCATTTCGTCTGTAAATTATAGGCATGCTTTTTCTGTGCATCAAATTTACTCCTTTACAGTGCTTTGCCAGATTAGATGTTAACTAAAATTGCGAATAAATAAACATAAATATTGGTTTATTAAAACAATATATAGTTAATGATAATTGATTTAGTTCATTTCTCATACCCTTTCAGCCAGCATGCAATATTGTATGATATAAAACAATCATCAATGTCTTCAATCGGTCATATAGTAAGATATGAAACCATGGCCTAGTATCACCAGCAAATTTAAGTCAATCTTCTGACTTAACTTTGATTTTTGTCTCAATTGTAGAGATGAGTTTGATTATTTTGTTTAATTTGTTGTTCATAGAAGTTTTTTGAGGTTAGAGTCTGACTTTACCCTTTGTTTGAAGAGGCATGTGTCGATATTCTTATAGCTGGGTTTTGAAAATGTTCGTTCGCTGACCAACATTCGCAATACTCAGATGAGTGGTAATCTTCTGAGTTGATCGCAAAAATTGAGAATGTTCATAATACTGGGCCCAGATCTTGTTCACAATATCGTAAATTACTTCCAAAAATAATGGCTGCCAGTAGATACAATAGTTGCCAATAAGGTTTGTACATCATCCTCTTTGTTAAGCTTGTCCCCTAGCTCTTAGGTCAGTCCACACAAACTGCTTCTCTGTCAGCTGAAATACACAATACAATGACAAGAATTTTTGCAATAAATTAGCGTAATAGCCCCACACCGCTTTATAAGTTCTGTTCACAAGTGCATGTGTGGATCACTCGAAATGAAAAGATGTCCAGCATATCCACACTTCATGGGGATACAATATTTGAAGTGTCAATTTAATTGCTATAGAAATGAGGAGGGAGATTTCTCCACTTACTTAAAACATTGTGTCTTAATAACCGAACCAAAACGCCTACCGACATGTAAATCCAATATACGCCTTCGCTGCGGGGGTATAATAATGACAGCAATATTTCAATAATCAGTAATTAATTAGTTTTTATTTTTTAAATTATACTTTTATATATTTTTCAAGTGCATACTTAATTAACTTGCATATATATCGTCTGATAACTGCCGTCATTTTTACGAAGACTCTTATCATATTTGTACTTTTGTGAAACAGTCTGTAATAGTTTTTCCAAACGTTCGTAAAGTTGTTAAGAAGGAGGTTTTCTGTCGTCCATAATGGTAGATGCAGCAGTAGAAGAGAGTTATAGAGGCAATATTTCAAACTACCTGGTGTTCCTTCTCAATGTCGTCCAGACTGCCACAGAGGTTAACCTCTTCTCCGTAATGGTAGACACCGGCAGTAGTAGAGAGTGGTGATCACAGGCATGTTGATGATTGACGATGCTGCTTAAATATAAGATTCTTTCCTGCCTTGTCCATAGCCTCATCTGCTGTAGAAATACAAAAGCAGTGAAATAAGTCCCTGTTAACTAATTCTTTCCAGTGGAATATATGATTTAATTGGTGGAAGTATATTCTTACAAAGTGAACATTTACCAGTAAAATCGAAATATTTTCCAATTTTTGCAAAAGAGTATTAATCAGTTAATATGATGCCAGTGCCATAAATCAGTGGAATATTACAACGATAAGTAATAAAACTACATGGGATCTGACCTTATAATGTCCAAATTTTATTATTAATAAGTGCTCTCCCTGTAGGCGTCGAATCCGCCCAAAGTATTGTTTCCACCCAAAAGTGTGGTCTTGACATTCACAATTGGTGAACATATTAAAGTTTTGTTTTTAATCATAAAAAAAAAGATTCTATAAGACCTCACATGATAATTATATAAATATCCATTACAATCTTTTAATTGAATACTTATAAGTGTGCTTTTCAAAAGAAAATTAACCAAAGGGCTATTATACTTTAAGAAACATAATTTCGGTTAATTATTTAATAATGATACATTGCCGATTTGCCAAACCTTTCAGTTTTAAACTCAGAAATTTATCAGAATTTATAAAAATTATTCCGTAGATGATCTTACGTTAAAAACAATCGCGGTAATGTTAAACAGTTTTAAGCAGCAACTTCCTCTGCCCGATAAAAATGCTTTTAATCATTAACTGGCCGTACTAGGAATAACCATAAACTAATACTTGACTTGGTTAAACCTAAATCAGTTAAAATACACACCGCCAATCGCTTAAACAGTGAAATAAACAATCATTCATTATTTAATATACACTCGAGAATCGCTTTAACAGCGATCTTACGTTTATGTACATGCGATTACTACTTTTCACCTGCATGTTTAATACCTTGCAGTATTTGCAGAGGCGGTCTATATGTTTAGCATGTGTGAGTGTGGTAATTGAAACCCAGGTATCCAGCTGTCAAAAATATGCGGATTGGTACATATGATCACTCTCATTTGATTTAAGCTCCATGCACGATAAATGCAGACAAATGATTATACTGTCCGGGTATTTCATATTATTTCAACAAATGTCTGCAAGCTGCCTTTGATGTCTTTGATGAGTGTTTGGTGTTTTTTTTTTTGTTAATTAGCATTCACCAGAAGGCACTCTCGTTTATTATCTTACAAATGAGCCATACCGGAACTTGTGTTTCAAAATTAAAAGGCACTGAAACTGCGAAATGAAATTTAAAGGGACNTTTCTATTGGACGTTAATTTAAAAAAAAAAACCTAACGGTATCCATAAACAATTTAATCAGTTGCATGACATTATATATAGATTGAACTTTGAGTGCGAGTTTTCGAGAGATATTTCGTTAATAGCTTTTAACTGTAGATGGTGTCAATACTGTTATTATTGTTTTTAATGATGACTTGTATTCAGTGTTAAGGACACGGTATTGAATCAAGGTTGACGTTAAGAGTTAATTCTTCTTCAGAATATACACACGTGTAAGGGGAAATATGGTCGAGAACTTGCATGTTGTCGAATAACTCGCCACAGAAGTATTGGTTTCAGAGAACGTTACTGTGATTGCGTAAAATATTGTTTCCCAAATAAACTTAGTTAACAGGAAGCATTTTTAAGTGTTCCACTCAAGATGTCTCACGAAATTTAGAATTTTTTCAAGAAACATTAACAGGTTATAGTAAAACATCATACACTTAACCAAAAACATATTATACATTTATATTGATGGAAACACTCACGTACAGCAAAATTAATGTTAAATCTCTATTCTGAAAATCGGTCACTGAATAGCAATGCCCTCCACACAGCTTATTGACTCAAAATCAACGGAGTCGGAGCATATGTGTAAATCAGACTTTTAAATAGTCAGCAGTCATCGTAGCTTATTTTTTCGCTTAAGCTTTGGCTTCCTCGAGACGATAGAAGTCAGGCCAAAATATCTTAGTATTTTTCAAAACTAAGCATTTTTAGTTCTCAATAATACGCTGGTATGACATTATACAAATTAAGCGACAATATATCAATTTCTTCACTGAGAAAAGTATAATAATTCTTAAATAAATGAAGGTAAAATTATAATACCACTGTGGGTAAACACATACAATTAACCTGTTTGTATTTGTTTTCAATCCATAATAAGTGGAATACATATATTGGGCTCGTACAATTCATCAGTTCGTGTTAATACAATCAAAACGTGTTTGTATTATAGTTGTGTATCTGACAATGGTTGTCCTTATGGCATCAATGCCCGCGTGTCATTATATTAACAAGACTACAATTTAAACACACTAACGTCTTAACATATAATTGACCAAGAGACCGTTTCTAAGATGACACTCATCTTGAGCCGTCTGCTCAATCTGTATTTGTTAGCCAACATTACGGCGAAGGGGCATCACGTAGAATGATTGTGGTAAAAAAACCTGAGCAGACTAGCTTTGTTAACTACATGTTTATTGAATGAAACATTTTGAATTGCAATATCAACGTTGCTGCTGATTCCTGTCATTTAACAATCGGTTAACACTCAATGATACGTAATGATTAAGCAATTTGTTAAGCACTACGTGGCATTTATTATAGTCAATGCTCTAGCAAGGCCTTAACGGAAGGACACAGCACCCTGTTCCCCAAGGTCAAACTACCCCTCGGACGCCTACAATACCCGCTTATTGATCTCATCACATTATCATACAGAAACCGTTTAACTGAAGACCCAAGGTCAAACTACCCCTCGGACGCCTACAATACCCGCTTTTTGATCTCATCACATTATCGTACAGAAACCGTTAAACTTTTTTGAGTAATTATAGAAACAGCGTGTTTAATAAAAATATAAACACAGAGCACCCTTACCTTTTCAAATACTAGCTGAAGCACTGTCTCTTTATATTATCAACCACATACCCTGTATTGTATAGTGTAATACAGACCATACACATGCAACGATTTGGTTTTAAGATGTTACATTGGAGTACCTAGATCAGCGTCCCACTTAAAAACACTGTGCTTGTATTAACTACTGAGATAAGGCAGTGCTATTTAACGTTGAAAGATGCTGAATGATGGGATTTACATATTAAACCAAGTAAATTATCGATTTATACAGTTCAAACTATTAACTTCAATATTTCGGATAGTCGATCCAGGTTACATCAGTGAACAATAAATTCTAACATTTTGAATAGCGTTAAGCTAGTGGCTGTCAAGTTTCGTTATTCTCAACGGGTTGCGTATTCAAGTGCAAGGTATGTTGATCAAATATCAAATATAGCGAGTGCGCCAAGTTTCGGCTGCAAAAATTTAGCTCTGATATAAACGTTTGATTTAAGTGAGTATTTGGACTTGTAGAATCTGGATTTTCGTCACAGTCTTACATGAACACATAGCTAAGTACTATTTGCTTATTTGTAGTTAGTTTTTTCATTTTAATTAGTAAATTAATTTGATACAAATAGTCTCATAAATATTGTGTATATAACTTCATACACATACGTTGTACATAAATTGTTACCTTTTAGTGAGCGAAAAATCTGGGGATTATGTCGTTCATTCAGTACAATAGAGATCAATTACTGCATTGTGCAGGTGTGGATAGAAAATTGATGAAACCGGACAATGAAACTATGTCACTATTGAAATCATACGGTATCCTGAAATACAGAGGCGCCCGGGGCGGTAAACATAAGCTGAAACGAAATCATGACATAAACCAGGGTGTTCACATGGAGAATATTACATTACTACCAAGAGTAATTCCTACAATAACCAGTAACTTGTCAAATACAGCAAAACCTCAGCAAACCGCCCAAAAGACGACCATTCGTGCTAACCTTATAAAAGTCGAAATTGAAGCTACAATCGTCGTAAGCGGGCAGAAAAACATCAAAATATGCAACATAAATCATAGATTTGTAAAAAACAAGACCCTGTCTCTCAACCATTTTATATCAACTAATGAGTTTGATCTTGTAGCCATAACAGACACCTGGCTTGGCACATCGACAGATAAAACCTGCTTTACCGAGCTCTTATTTGAAGGCTACCAAATGAAACATGTACCTCGTCCCAGTGGTCGCCGTGGGGCGGAGTTGCTCTAATACNCGGCCATATACGGGATTATCATTGTTTTGACAGATGACATCCGATGGTAATCGTATGAAGTATGCAGTGAAGCTGACGAAATGTTAACACAATCGCGATGAAGTAAATATATCAGCATTTTATCTGTATCTGCTTAACCAGTGAAAAAAAAAATCACGAAAATATCAATAACAGAAAAATAAACCCCGTATTACGATAAACCAGGGTGTTCACTTGGTGAATATTAAATTACTCTCAAGAGTAATTCCTACAATAACCAGTAACTTGACAAATACAGCAAAACCTCAGCAAACCGCCCAAAAGACGACCATTCATGATAACCTTATAAAAGTCAATATTGAAGCTAAAATCGTCGTAAGCGGGCAGAAAAACATCAAAATATGCAACAAAAATCCTAGATCTGTAAAAAACAAGACCCTGTCTCTCAACCATTTTATATCAACTAGTGAGTTTGATCTTGTAGCCATAACAGAAACCTGGCTTGGCACATCGACAGATAAAACCTGCAGTGGTCGCCGTGGGGGCGGAGTTGCTCTAATACACAAGACAAGCATTGAAATAAAAGTCTTGACTTCAACTAAAGACAAAAAATTCACTACCTTTGAACACATGGACTGTAGTGTAAAGATTAAAGACTACTCTCTACGATTGGCATTAATCTACAGACCACCTCCATCAAACAACAATGGCTTGAAATCAAGTACTTTCTTACAGGAAGAATGGTCACAGTTTTTATCAAAATATGCAACAACAGATAAAAACATCATTTTGACCGGCGATCTAAATTTCCACCTTGACGATCCGTCTGATAAAGATACTCTAAAATTCAATAACATACTCCATTCTTTTGGTATGATGCAGCATTAAAAAGAGCCAACACACATACGAGGACATACTCTGGACGTTGTGATCACCAGGGACACTGCGGATAAGGTATTCAACGTAGTTGTTACCGATCCTGGACTTTCAGTCAGATCAGGAAACATTTCTAAATACCACTTTGCCGTCATCTTCAATGCAAGAGCATCAAAACCAGCTCCGGGAAGAAAAACTGTAACCTTTCGAAAACTACGAGAGATCAATATTGAAAAATTTANTCATTAATAGGTTTTGGCGGCCATCTTGGCGTCCATTTTGGCCACCATGTTGGATTTCTGTGTAACATAATTAACTTACATTTTGTCTGATGATATTAATGTGTTCTTTGCCTCCTGAAATCTGGGTATAGATACCAAATTCATCAAATTTGAGTGGATAGTAACATAGTCATGATCATAAATAGGTTTTGGCGGCCATTTTCGACGTCATGCTGGATTTGTGTGTACTATATTAAACTTGAACAACATCTGATGATCAGCTTGTGTTCTTTGCCCCTTGAAACTTAGGTAAAGACACCAAATTCATCAAATTTGATTGGATAGTTACATAGTTATGATCATTAAAAGGTCTTGGCGGCCATTTTGAAAAAAAAAACAACAAACTTTCCGGTGGTCCGATTGTGGTAAACTTTTGATATGTTTTAAAGGACCTTCTATCCTACTAGGATCAGTTAAAATAACTTGTGTAGCAATTTGTTGGGGGTCAAAGTGTTTATTAACCCTATTATCCATAAGAATAAAATATTTGTCAACTCTTATCAAGTAATCACTGACAAAAATCATCAATCTTTCGATGGAAACTGCAAGTGTGCCAAGATCCTTTCAAACATCACGTATATGACCCTTATTAAAAAAGCACACCTTAGATAAAGAAACACTACAAAACTATCGCCCGATTTCGAATCTGCCATATGTTTCAAAATTATTGGAGAAAGTTGTCAGCAATAGAATAGATGAACATTTGACAGAAAACAATTTAAATGAAGAAAACCAGTCTGCATAAAGGAAGTTTCACTAAACAGAAACAGCTTTGTTACATGTTCAAAACGATGTCCTACAATCATTTGATAAAAAAAATGTCACTGTCTTTGTTATGCTAAATCTCTCTGCCGCTTTCGACACCATCGACCACATAACCCTTTTAAACCGCCTCGAACAACATTTTGGATTTGCTGAAAAACCACTACAGTGGGTAGCTTCCTACCTATCTGACCGCTTCCAAACTGTGAGAATTGACGGCAAGGTATCAGAACTAGTATTGCTGACCTCCAGTGTACCCCAGGGATCTGTGTTAGGCCCAAAATGTTATACCATGTATACTTAACCTGTTAAGGAAATTTGCAAAAAACATGGACTCGGGCATCACTTCTAAGCCGATGACTCGCAGCTCTACCTTTCCTTTGAACCCACCGATGGAGCAGCCAAAAACGAAACACTTAATCGAGTTTAAAAGTGCCTCCAAGATATCATCTCGTGGATGAATACAATTATGCTCAAAATTAACACCGACAAAACCGAGGTCATAGTATTTTCAAGTCAAAACAACGCCAAGTAAAAGGGTTAACTGTTAAAGTAGGGGACTCGACAATTNAACAGTGGGGTTTGGGTTTCGGCGATCCCTTAGGAAAAAAGCGTTTGCGTTGAATAAGAGAGTTTATTATTGAGCAAATCAACATTATTATAATGGCGGGGACGTAACAAAATGACACACAAGTATACGTTCATTCGGATGTATAAACTGCACTGTTACGTGCGTTTTAACAGGTATTTCTAAATTTCGGCAATACTATGTAAGGCAAATACGTCAAAACATATTGGACGAAAACTGGGCATTTTTTAAAAACCGGTTTCATCAACCAATGGTTTGCATTTACCACTCCTGTATAATTTTACGTTACTCGCTTAATATAATATTGTATGAAATTACACCTAGTTTCGGGTCATATATTGACACACGTCACGACATTGCAAGACAAAGAACAATGATCCACTACTCACGGCATCTGAAAAGTTAAAATGCCGCATTATTGTGCTACGCTTTGATAAAAAAAATAGCCGTGCAAAATTTTGTCGTCGGTCATAACCATACCACTACCAATAAAACCATCGCAATGCGTTCGAAATCTCGGTGCTTGGTTTGATTCAAGAATGAACATGGAACAGCATATAAATGCTATAAGTAGATCATGTTTCGGTCAAATCAGGCAAATAGGTCACAACAGGCAATATCTTACACCAAATGCCACAAAATCCTTGGTCAATTCACGTGTTACATCTCGGGTAGACTATTGCAATGCACTGCTGTATGGAACACAAAACTCAGCTTTCAAAAAACTACAAAATGTTCAAAACACTGCTGCGATGTTCATAGTCATATAACACCTATCCTAAAGGAATTACACTGGCTCCCAGTAGAAAAAATAATTCATTTCAAAATACTTACCAATGCGTTCAAAGCCTTAAATGGACAGTCGCCTGTATATCTGAAAAACCTACTTGAAGTCTACGAACCAAGGCGAAACTTAAGATCAAAGAACGAAGCGACTTCATTAATGATTCCAACTAAGATTCAATCCGTATCATGCGGGGAGCGAAGTTTCATGTACGCTGCTCCCATACTCTGGAACTCACTTCCGTAAAACATTCGAGGTTCTTCAACACTGAATTCTTTCAAAAAGGCACTGAAAACTCACCAATTCCTCCAATCTTATGTAACATAAGCAGTGGTTTATTCAATTCATTACATAAAATTGCAATAAGCATGAACTGGAATTAACCCTTTTAAAGGAAGTATACTTATTCCTTTGGGGGTTTGGGGACTCGTGGTAATGGTATCCTGACGTTTTCCTTGTCTCAGTTAAGTTTTTTTTATAGTGTCTTGCTGATCTTTCTAATCTATGGTTACTGTGCATGTTTTTTTACGCAGTACTTATAGTGTAAGTTNGAACATTAGTTTCCTAGATACGTGAGTTAAGTTCGAAAAAAAAATCCTGTCCGTTGAAAAACATAGCTGCCAGGGGGACGGGGCAGTTTTCCTTATATTTATATAGTAAAAAAGGCTTGTGAACAGTCAAAAAGTCACATTTTTTGCCCAATCATCATAAAACTTGGTGAAAACATTGGTTTTATTTATATCTCAGATGAGGTGAAAATGGGCCCTATCGGTCAAAAAACATGGCCGCCAGGGGTGTGGGGCAATTTTCCTTATATGACTAAAGAGAAACCTCGTGAACTCTCTAGAAGTCACATTTTTTGCCTAATCATCGTGAAACTTAGTCAGGACATTGGTTTTATTGATATCTCGGACAAGTTGGAAAATGGCTCAGATCCGTGAAAAAAAAAACTTTTTAGCTCACCTGATTGCTCAGGTGAGGCTTAAGGATCCGTCTTTGTCCGTCGTCCGTCCGTCCAGATTTGGTTTGTAAACACTCTAGCATTCACATTTCGCAAGCATTCTCTATCAAAATTGCTGAGAAGCTATATGGCCACAAGATCGCAGTCAAGTTTGATAATAAGCAAAATCGCATAATAAATGCCAGAATTATTGCTCTTAGATTGTCAAAATTTTCATTATATTATACAAAATCCTTGTAAACACTCTAGAGGTCACAATTTTGTTTCAGATGTTATGAATCTTGGTCATAATATTTATTTTTGTAAGAAAAGATTGATGTTTGGTCATGAGGGGTCAAAATAAAGGTCACCAGGTCAAATCTTAGAAAAACCTCGTAAACACTCCATACGCCAGAGTTTAGGTTCAATAATGATATAACTTGACCAGGATGTTTGTCTTGACAATATCTAGGCCAAGTTTGACGTTTGGTAATGTGGGGAAAAAAACTAGGTCATGTGGTCTAATCTTACAAAACCTTGTTAACACACTAGAGGCCAAAGTTTTGGTGATGTTTTTCTTGATGATATCTAGGCAAAGTTTGACATTGGGTCATATGGGGTCAAAATCTTGGTCACGAGGTCCAAATCTTACAAAAACCTCGTAAACACTCAAGTGCCCATAATGTTTGATTCAATAATGATGATATTTTGGAGGAAGTTTGTTAGGGCAATATTGAGGCAAAGTTTTACATTTGGGTCATGTGGGGTCAAACTCTAGGTCACCAGGTCCAAGCTTAAAAAACCTTGTTATTTAATGTTCCAAGTCAGGTTCAGGCTATCAATCTAGGGCCATCATGGCCCTCTTGTTTGTATTTGTGTGTAATCAATGTGAAGTACTGTAGTGAACTTACAAAATTTGAGAATAATTTTACTAATACTCAAGTTTTGCACCTGCTTGGAATGAGCAATTGCAGGGGTATTTGTTTATGCCCCCAGTAGGGTGACATATAGTGATCGCACTGTCCATCCGTATGCCTGTCCTTCTGAAATTCCGTCACACTTGCGCTTAGGTTTCGAAATATGGTCATAACTAGTGATGGCAAAATTATTCGAATATTCGATTGAATGGCCAGTATTCGAATAACAGAATTGATATTCGCATATTCACATTTTTTTTTCAAACGTAATTTCCCTTATATTAAATGACCTGCGAGCCGCTTACTAATTGGCACCCGAAATCATTTGGGATAAACGTGTTTGATGTGACGTTCTTTGTGTCAAACTGCCGCCCATATCAGGGTTGGTGTATGGAAGAAACACCCTCCGGAAGAAACATCCTTCCCTAAAAACAGCATAGCGGAAGAAGCCCCCTTTCACATTTTGCATACGCGGAAGAAACACCCTCGATAGTTTTGCATAATGCGAAATAAACCCCCTTTTATATCGGAAAAAAACCCCTTCCATATTGTACTAACAGTTAAAATCACAGGTAATAAGCTTCTACGATTGTATTTGTGGTTCGTTTATTCGATAGCTTTGGTTTTAATTAGTGTTTGTTTTTTTAGAAAATATGTCACACTCAACCCCAGATATTTTTTTTTCCATTTGATCTTATGTTAATATAAGTGGCTATAAAAAATGGTTTAGCACCCATTCAGCATTTCCTAACCAATTACGTACCACTTCGCAATGTCCTAAATCCTAACACGATTTACGCCCGGTTTATAATTCAGAAACACACTATTTCTGACTGGATATTTAAAATTATGAAATGAGCACAACTGCTTATTGTCAATCACAAAAACCAGTATAGGCGGAGAATGTCATCCTTGATTAGCCTGTGCAGACTGCACAGGCTAATCTGGGACGACACTTTATGCACATGCATGAAACCACGTTTTCTCAGAGCGCGGCTCATATGTTAATTTCCCTCAGTGCTGATATAAGCAGTATCACACATAGAAGATCTAATTATGATGCTGTTGAATTGTTTTTGATTTTATAAAGTTACACTCTGTTAAGGTATGTACCTCATACATGGACAGATAGTTATGATAAAGATATGTGCGCAGAATCCAATAATTATAAATCTATCGGAATTATTTACAGTATTATCATTCCTCTGTATATTTTTTGGTATTGGCTCATTTTAGTAAGAGCCATTTAAATGTTCAAACTCATGCTTTATACTTCGATATATGGTTCATGCCTGTGCAAAAGAATCAGAACTTTTGCTGCATTGCTATGGAGCTGTTTCCCTTTGTCAGTTGCTACCGGGAATGCGTGTTTATATGTAGAATGTTGTGTTTATATGTAAAATGTTGCTTGTACTTTAATCCTTGTGACCAAGTTGCATACTGTAGTCTATTAGCTATAAAACATGCAGCTCTCGTTTAGGTTGTGTTCCATGTTTAAGATCGAGGACTTGGGATATACGACGCCCTGTCTACAAATCCCATGGTAAGTGTATCATTTTTTTGGTACGTAAAACAAAAATGTTTATTCTAGAGTGTACCTTGAGGTTTCTATAAGATTTGACCTCGTGACATAGTTNTGAGTGGTTAAAGTGGTAGCCATTTAACCTACAGTAAACTGATTTGCGGACAATCTTTTTTTTCCTTTCTTTAATTCATATTCTTGTTTTTATAATGTAGATTAAAGATCGATGGTTAAATTTAGCATTTTACGCGTTTACTGCCATATTAAAAAAAAAATCTGTCGACGGAGAACTACAGTTCCGATGTTTAAATTTAGTAGTTTAAGGCATTTACTGCCATACTTAAAAAAAATATATGAACATGCATCTTTAACAACACTTTAAATTAAATAATCAAATCAATTATTCTAATGCACGTTTCCACGATTATTCAAATAAAAAATATATGGTATTCCACAGTACTTTTCCAATGGTCGTTTCCGTTCGTATGTCATCGCAATCGTTCTAAATGGTAGATGCAGCAGTACTAGAGGGCGATACCGATCTTTTTTCGGCGAAGCTGTTTAACCCAGCTTTTCACCTTAAATATAAAGAAGTGAAACTCCAGAAGCTGCATGACCTTTACCTAACGCCAGCAGACCCAAATGAAAACACGCTCGATTAACTTAAAACAGAAACCGGTACCAGTAGATTATGTAATGCAAAGTAAACGGTGCCAATGAAACATCAAACATGCGGTAACAATATTCAAGAAATGAACAACAACAAAACATTAGTCTTCACTTTAAAGCCTTCAATACGTGCGATAACAGACCCACGCGCCTTGCTTGTTTTGATCAAAACATTCACGGAAATCCATATAAATGTTAAGTTTCATGTTTGTGATAGTTTTACCACTATCGCATTGTCAGTTTCAAAACAAATACGGCCCCGGAGCCATAAATCTATCTTGAAAGTATTATCCAATTTCCATCAATAACTGTTAATTGTTAATTTCAAAACCGCATAACGTGACTATATGGTTATACTGAAGATACGACATTGTAGCTGGTATTTTGTGCTGATAACAATATTTTAACTGTTTTTGTAGCGTGTTCCATGGAGATTCGAAAACTCGCCTTCAATGAATGTTTTCTTCGCAAAGTTGACAGATATTTATGACAAACATTGTAAGAATTGTCAATGAATCAATTATTTATTTTCTCTGATGATTTAATCTGTCAGAAAATGTCCCAAGACATGCATAAAAGCTTGTAATAAAAATAATCAGAGGTCTTAAAAATATTAAACACTTATGTTTTATTATCTGATTGAGAGATTATTAAAGTCTTTGCGTATTAAAACAGTTTCACACGAGAAAATATGATTAAATGATAATTGTTTAAGTATCAATACATCACAATTAAGAATTCAATAATCACGAAAGCAATCTCAATCAGCAAATTGGTTTTTACAAATTAAGTTTTAAATGTAATATAAATTGGTCACGAGGGAAATATACTTGGTAAATTGTTTAAAAGCACTAATGGGTAAATGTCTTTCATGGAAATGTGTTACCCTTGATAACTGTTTTCAGATTTAATTCATAGTATTAAGGTCTCCTAAACTTTGGCTGTTTAATAGGTCGCAAATCTAATGCGATACTGTCTTGAGAGCGTTTCGGTGCAATCAAGCTAAAATAAATAGGTGTAAACTAAACTAATCTTATGTGAATGTAGTACTACTATAACACGCATGCGTGTGCTCAATTTGTTTGTGGTGGACAAGTGCGAGATACACGAGACTCAGTTCCAGAGGAATGAAGTCGGGTGTAAAATCTCAAAGATTATTGATGCTCGATATAGCACACGACGTGGTGGTAAACTGTTGTGAATCGGCGGATCGAGAAGCGACCGCATCAGACGACGGGTCCGCTAATTGTGTTGTTATTACCTAGTAGATGAACATTTGAGCCACGCTCTGTAAAACGGGGCTTAATGCATGTGCGTCAAGTGACGTCCAAGATAAGCCTATGAAGTCCACACAGACTAATAAGGGACAAAAATTTCCGCTTTAATGGTATTTTTCGTTTAAAGAAAGTCTCTCCTTAGCGAAAATCCAGTTAACGCGGATAGTATCGTCCAGACGTCCATGATTAGCCTCTGCTGTCAAAAGTCGCAAGTGATCTTCATAGTTGATATATTTCTTACTCAACTATAAATATATCATTTTGGCTAGTAAACGAAAGAAAGGATAGTACAAGTAAACGAAAGAAAGGATAGTACTAGTAAACGAAAGAAAGGATAGTACTAGTAAACGAAAGAAGGGATAGTACTAGTAAACGAAAGAAAGGATAGTACTAGTAAACGAAAGAAAGGATAGTACTAGTAAACGAAAGAAAAGATAGTACTAGTAAACGAAAGAAAAGATAGTACTAGTAAACGAAAGAAAGGATAGTACTAGTAAACGAACGAAAGGATAGTACTAGCAAACGAAAGAAAAGATAGTACTAGTAAACGAAAGAAAAGATAGTACTAGTAAACGAAAAAAGGATAGTAGTAGTAAACGAAAGAAAAGATAATACTAGTAAACGAAAGAAAAGATAGAACTAGTAAACGAAAGAAAAGATAATACTAGTAAACGAAAGAAAAGATAATACTAACACACGAAAGAAAAGATAGTACTAGTAAACGAAAGAAAAGATCGTACTAGTAAACGAAAAAAAGATTAGTTTTTCTATCAAAAATGCAGAATTCGTGTTGCGCTGGATATTTGGAAAATATTATAGAATCTTATAATAAAAAATATTTTTTGGAGAACATTCCTTCTTTGATGCTTATGTCCGTTTCTTGTTGTATTGGACTTATAAGCAATGCCTTACCTCGTACCTTTTACAATAAAAAATGCACAAATCGACGGCAATTCAGCTTATGGTTTATCTCTCAGTCACGGATTGGATAACGTGTTTGGTGACCTTCACAATGATTACGCTGTTTTTTTTTATCCTTAAACATTCACCAGCAACGTCGCTTGCAAACCGCTAGTATTTGGTAGCGTTGCTTCCGTCTCCTGCTCACTTGGGATGGTGTTTCTCGTTACAATAGATCGATTTCTGACGGTGTATGAACCATTCTCAACATGGAAGTTCACACCATTTCGCTGCAAGTTATTCACAGCTGGATTTATTGCACTCATGTGTGGGATTTCAATTCCCGATTATTTTATTGCTGAGGCAAAATAATTTGATGTGATAATCATTGCGGCAAACGTCACGTTTAAAGGACATCATTGTCATGTCCCGAATACGGGAGATTTTTCCAGGCTTAAGGGGGTCTTCAACACATTCAAGATTGTGGTTTTCACCTTGTTTTTCATATTCTTCGTCGTGATGTATTTTCTGATAGTTCGAAAAGTTTACAAGTCTAAACAAAAAAAATTGAAACACCATATCAATGCACATTCAAACAAGGCATTTGATTTAAATACACGTAATACAACACCTGAGGACTCTCATAAAGCAGTGAAGTGTACAGAGGTCAGGTTCGAATCTAATCAAATTCAAAATCTTGCAACACCAAAAGACACACGAAAGGACAGCCGACAAGAAACAGAAATGAAGCAGCGTCAACGTAACACCAATAGTGACATTCATCGTAAAATCACAATGATGGTATTTCTCATTGTAATCGCGAGTTTTCTGAGCGCGCTGCCTTACACTGTGCTGAATTTAGTATCTTCAACGAAGAAGACATTCGAATTCAAGGCGCCTTGGTGGCACAGACTGTTGAATCATACGTACGCCATAAACAGCTGCGTCAACCCGTTCATCATTGGGTTCTGTAACAGTGCGTTCCACGCGTACGTTAAGACTATACTGCGGTGTAGAAGTGTAAAATGACGGACATTTGGAAGTATTCCACGTGTACGTGAAGTACATCCCCCGGTGTAGAAGTGTAAACTGACGGACATTTGGACGTGTTCCACGTGTACGTGACGAACATCCTCCGGTGTAGAAAAGTAAACTGACGAACATTTGGGCGTGCAGTTGGCGTTGTACACACAAACGATAACATTTGTGCTCTATTATACATGCATGATAAAAGGCTGTATATAAATCTGTTTCGCTATGTTATGCATTTTAAGTTCGTTTCTTTGTACATTTTNAGTAGTAGTAGTAGTAGTAGTAGTAGTAGTAGTAGTAGTAGTAGTAGTAGTAGTAGTAGCAGCAGCAGCAGCAGCAGCAGTAGCAGTAGCAGTAGCAGTAGCAGTAGTAGTAGTAGTAGTAGTAGTAGTAGTAGTAGTAGTAGTAGTAGTAGTAGTAGTAGTAGTAGCAGCAGGCAGCAGTAGTAGTAGTAGCAGCAGTAGTAGTAATAGCAGTAGCAGTTGTAATAGAAGTAGTAGTAGTCAAATACTATTGAACACGGTAACACAATACAAATAAACACACACCAGTAGTAGTTGTTGTTTTAGTACACATCGTAGTTTAAGTAGTTGATAGCAGTCCTAGTAGCAGTAGTGGTTGTAGTAATTGTTGTAATGAAGTAGTGTTAGTAACAGCAATATCAATAGCAGCAGAAGAGGTAGCAGTAGTTGTAGTAGATTTCTTTTGAAGTTTTATCGGTTTTATATACATAGAAAAAATGAACAACAATTAAATAATTATTGTTTTTAATTATAGTTATCTTCTGTCTTAAGACTTTTTAATATCCATTATCTTTTTTGTTTTATCTTGAAGAAATTGTCTTGAGTCATTGACCTGAGTTGTGGGATTCGGCTAACATAAATAGTAGCGCGATAAAGGTATAAATGTTTTCTTCGTGTTATTTCGATAATTCAATTTAATAAACGGAGACAACCTGCACAGTTCAGTACGTTTTTGAAGCTGGTATGTTATGAGGCAGCTGATGTTATGAAGCATTGATTCAAAAAGCAGTGATAAAATAAAGCAGTGATTGCATTTGTCGTACTTTTCAGAAACAGTGATTTACCGACATCTAACATTCGGAATATTATCGCAGTCGCACGGCACTTATTCTCGACATCGTGTCAAAAGTCGCAAGTGATCTTCATAGTTGATATATTTCTTACTCAAATATCATTTTGGCAAGTAAACGAAAGAACATACAGTACTAGTAAACGACAGAAAAGATAATACTAGTAAACGAAAGAAAAGATAGTACTAGTTAACGAAAGAAAAGAAAAGATATTACTTGTAAACAAAAGAAAAGAAAAGATAGTACTAGTAAACGAAAGAAAAGAAAAGATAGTACTAGTAAACGAAAAGAAAGATAGTACTAGTAAACGAAAGAAAAGAAAAGACAGTACTAGTAAACGAAAGAAAAGAAAAGATAGTACTAGTATACGACAGAAAAGAAAAGATAGTACTAGTAAACGGAAGAAAAGATTAGTTTTGTTATCGAAAATGCGGAATTCGTGTTGCGCTGGATATTTGGAAGATATGATAGAATCTTTTAATAAAAAACAATTTTTGGAGAATATTCCTTCTTTGATACTTATGTCCGTTTCATGTTGTTTTGGACTTATTAGCAATGCCTTATCATTTACCTTTTACAAAAAAATAATGCACAAATCGACGGCAAATCAGCTACTGGTGTATCTCTCAGTCACAGATTGGATAACGTGTTTGATGACCTCCACAAATATTACGATGTTTATTTATCCTTAAACATTCACCAGCAACATCGCTTGCAAACTGATTACATTTGGTAGCGTTGCTTCCGTCTCCTGCTCACTTGGGATGGTGTTTCTCGTTACAATAGATCGATTTCTGACGGTGTATGAACCATTCTCAACATGGAAGTTCACACCATTTCGCTGCAAGTTATTCACAGCTGGATTTATTGCACTCATTTGTGGGATGTCAATTCCCGATTATTTTATTGCTGAGGCAAAAGAAATTGATGTGATAATCATTGAGGCAAACGTCACGTTTAAAGGACACCATTGTCATGTCTCGAATACGGGAGATTTTTCAATGCTTAAGGGGGTCTTCAACATATTCAATATTGTGGTTTTCATCTTGTTTTTCATATTCTTCGTCGTGATGTATTTTCTGATTGTTCGAAAAGTTTACAAGTCTAAACAAAAAATATTGAAACACCATATCAATGCACATTCAAACAAGGCATTGGATTTAAATACACGTCATACAACACCTGAGGACTCTCATAAAGCAGTGAATTGTACAGAGGTCAGGTTCGAATCTAATCAAATTCAAAATCTTGCAACACCAAAAGACACACGAAAGGACAGCCGACAAGAAACAGAAATGAAGCAGCGTCAACGGAACACCAATAGTGACATTCATCGTAAAATCACAATGATGGTATTTCTCATTGTAATTGCGAGTTTTCTGAGCGCGCTGCCTTACAATGTGCTGAAATTATTATCTTCAACGAAGAAGACATTCGAATTCAAGGCGCCTTGGTGGCACAGACTGTTGAATCATACGTACGCCACAAACAGCTGCGTCAACCCGTTCATCATTGGGTTCTGTAACAGTGCGTTCCGCGCGTACGTTAAGACTATACTGCGGTGTAGAAGTGTAAAATGACGGACATTTGGAAGTATTCCACGTGTACGTGAAGTACATCCCCCGGTGTAGAAGTGTAAACTGACGGACATTTGGACGTGTTCCACGTGTACGTGACAAACATCCTCCGGTGTAGAAAAGTAAACTGACGAACATTTTGGCGTGCAGTTGGCGTTGTACACACAAACGATAACATTTGTGCTCTATTATACATGCATGATAAAAGGCTGTATATAAATCTGTTTCGCTATGTTATGCATTTTAAGTTCGTGTCTTTCTACATTTTTTTTTATCTGTTTATTTTAAGACATTGTATTTACAGCGATAATATGTATTTGTATGTTAACATTTAGGTACACATAACTCTTAAATAGACTGTAAATACAAATTATAATAAATCAAGTAATGAATGATGGATGGTAAGCATGATACAAAAAAAAATGATGGCAATGGTAATAAATCATGAATGATATGAATGAAATTGAAAAATGGTGGTATGTTTGAATCGCTAAAGGAAACAAACATATACAAGTGAAAACATATTTTTTTTTCTGAAATTGTACAATACATAATAACATTACAAAAAAATTCCATTTATGTGTATGTTTTTCAGTTACCCTTCCAACTTGCGATTATCTCTTCGATTTTAAGTTTGTATTCAAAATATTCCAAAAATCTATTAAACATTGGTTGACATCGTTCATACTTGCACATACATATAACATCTTTTCCCAATAATGTAATACAATTTACACAGTTTGAGCAGTTCCTATTGTTTTTAAAAATATTTCAAAGTGAAAAACATTCATAAGACAGTTTAAACTCATTAGAAATGCTAAGTTGTGTTTCTATATATTTCTGAATTTTGATCCAAAAATTGTGAACACTAGGACAATTCCAAAACAAAAGCATATTTGTTTTAACAGACATCGAACATTAATCACAGAGACTGGATTCTACAATGCCATATTTAAAAAGATTTTCGTTGTTGGGAACAATTTGCATCAGATATTTATACTAAAACGTCCTTAAGGAGGAATCAATTGTGATTTGAATATAATTACTAAATATTGATTCCCTTTGAATTTGTTTACTAAAACGAGTTTCCCATGTGTTTTCTTGTTTGTTGTTTTTTATATTTATTTTTTTCTATTAGGAGTTCATTTATGAATTTGCATATTTGTGTTGTCGGGGTAATTTTGTTAATTAGGTAACTGGGTGGCACGTATGACATTTCTTCGTTATTCATTTTTCTTCACAGCATTTTAGTATACAATCAACAAACTATGGTACTTTAAGAAATCAGGATCAGGCAAATCAAATAATATAATGCTTGAAGTTCTGTGAAGGTATGAACACGTTTGTTCCTGTAGTTAAAACTACATGTTCAATTTGTGTAATACCTTTATCGAACCATGTTTTGTAAAAAAAAAAGGTCTTATTAAATAGAACAATATTCGAATTGTTCCAGAGTATATCCTTCCCAATGAGTGTCTGCTTTTCTTGATAGTTTTCGCGGCAACATCTATTTAAACATTCTGAAAGAATTAAAGCTGTTAATGGATATATGGATATATAAGTTTAGGAAAAGCAAATGTTTTCAGCATTGTTTCCTCCCCCCATGAAACTTAGTTTCCATTGTTGCCATTTCGCGAGACAATTTTAAAAATCTTTAATTTTTGTTTTGATATTATACTCGTCCATTTTGTCAGCGTTGTTCATAAATGTTATTCCTAATGTTTTCGCAGTTTCGGATGTCCGAGAATTTTTTGATTTTTACAGAAAATAATGTTGGAAAATTTCATACGTCCTATGCGAAAAACAGTGCATTTATTTTTATTCAATCTTAGGCCTGATATTTTTGAAGAAATTGGTCTCCAATAATCTAAAGTTACTAGATCTTTGTCTCCTTTTGGAAGTTAAGAGATGATACTTTGTTGTTGAATTTCTGTTAAGTGTCCATTATCACAAGAATAATTAAAAGAATTTACGAGGTATTTCTTTATGTCTCTCCAAAATATTTTATAGAAATCCGCAGTTATGCCATCAGAACCCGGGCTTTTGTTGTTTTTCATATCTTTTAAAGCTTCTCCACATTCGTATTCTGTAAGATGCTCTTTATTATCCGCATTGTTGATACTATTTACATTGTTGCTATATTATCCGCATTGTTGATACTATTTACATTGTTGTTAAAAAATTGGGAATGACTGCTCTCCTCGATGTAATGTTGATGAGCTGTATATGCTTAAGTCGCAAATCAACTATATGTTCTGTTCTGTTATTCTCTTTTGTATACAATGTTTGATAAAAAAAAATGTATGGTGCAATATTTTCTCATGATTTTCTTCCGTTTTATTTTCATCAATTTTTATTTGTTTTATTGTTTCCTTTTCAGAATTATTTTTTTCCAAATTAGCAAAGTATTTTGTATTTTTTCCGCTCCATTGATCCATTCAGCTTTACTCCTTAATATATATCCTTTTATTTTATTGTTGTCAAACTCATGTAATAATTGTTTTGCATTATTTAATTGTTCTAAAAGTAAATTATCGTTGGAATTTGATATCAACCGATTTTGAAGGTTTTTAATATTTTGCAGTTACTCATTTTCTTGTTTATTGTTTATTTTCTTTTTATAGCTTGAATATTTGATAGTGTCATCCCTTATTATTCCTTTAATTAATTCCCATAGGGTGTTTTGGTTAATTTCTACGTTAAACTCAACAACTACATTTATGCCATTTTTTTTTTTGACTGATATTCATTATCTTGTAATAAGGAATTGTTTAATTTAGAATACCCGGGACCTATTTCTTGCTTGTTGTTATTTAATATCATTTTAACAATCGAATGGTCAGAACGATAACCTGGGTGTATTTTGCAGTCCATCACGGAATTTAAGATGTTGTTTGAGATTAGAAAATAATCCAATCTATTTAATAATGGTGGATGAGTGTAAGAATGCCATGTATATAAACCTTTGCAGTTGTTTTTTTTTTGTTCTAAATATATCGCTCATATCATATTGTTCCATGAGGTTATTTATTTTATTTGATGTTTTAATGTTAGAATTGTCCCTTCCATTTAATTTGTAACAGCTATAGTCTAAAACGGCATTAACGTCTCATCCAATTATTATTGTTTCGTCCTCGTATTCGTTAATTATATTATATAATGTGTTATAGGAATTGACGTCATTATTATTTGGTGCATATAGATAAATCAAAATTACGTCATTGTGTATACACCGGTCATACTTGACATACTGAACGCAGTGACGTCACCATCTATGTATAGAACGAAATTACGTTGCTATCTGATATACTTAGTTGTATAAGTTGCATACTTCCAACTAAGATTTCTTTATATTCAATTATGTTATAATTGCATGATTTATTAAAAAGAATTCCGACGCCTTTGCTATTGGAGCTTTTGCCACTTAAAAAATGTTGCCCTGTCCAAGAAGCTCCCCAATTAGTATTATCATTCTTAGTATTATAGTGAATTTCTTGTAATAAAGCAACAGAAAATGCCTTTTGATTTAGCCAGCTTAATACTTCATCACGTTTATGCTTCGTCCCTAAACCCTTGTTATTAAATGTAACAATTTGTATATTTTTGTACGATAAATTAATATATTTACATTGCACTGAGTTTATGCATAGAATTTTGCTTCTTATTGGGTACTTCAAAATATGTAACATTATGTTGTCTTGTATGCTGTGTCATGTGAAACGTTATTATAAAGTTTTGCTATGTTTGACGTTCTCTACTTTTTAATTGGATTGGGAATAAGATTTATCAGCTATATGTTGCGGATTTTACGTTTTCTTTTCTTTTATTTGTTTTCAATATCTCTTGTGAATGGGTGCGTGTGTGCGTGTGAGTGTGTGTGTGTGTGTGTGTGTNGACTTGGTCTAACTAAAATAGTATTTAGTGAAAAGCATATGAAATATCTAGAAATGTGGTTTTGTTATTATATTATGCTTGAACAAACGTGCATTTCATTAGCACACCTGCATATGAAAACAAAATAAAATGCATGTATAAACATAAAACAGTTTCAAACAATACAAACAAATATTTCTTTAATATACAAGCATACTAAATTCATACTACTGCATCTAACATGAATGCGAGAATACAATGCAACTGTGTGCGGTTCCGGAGCACATCCATTCTTTATCATATAATCCCGTTATTTGGATATCACGCACGAATCAGTACTCCAGAACATGTATAAGAACGATGACCGTCTTGCTGATAAAAGTAACGTATAGAGGTGGTTCGCACCCAGACACCGTCGACCGAGGACATCACGATATATGCCTGCTGTGAAGCGCACTGGTCTACACCATCTCCGTAGTGACCTGACTGCTGTAGAGACTTACCATTGAGTACAATCTCCGCGAAAACCCATTGGTTATCCTTGGCGCAATACCGTACATCAAACGTGTATAGAGCGTCAACAGAATAAAATAAATACAAAAATAAAGTAAAAATTAAAAAACAATTTTTTTTCAAGTAATGTTATATACCAGTCGTGATATTTTAATCAATATAAGCTAATAATTGTAAAAAAGTACGGTATTTTAGAACTTTTCTTTTTTCGTCATTCGTTGTTTACAGTCCCTTTAAGTCGACAGTAGACAATAGCACGACATTTGCGCGATATAATGATCTTATATCAGTATGCCAACAAGTCATTGACGCAAGGACGACAAATATCTTATTTGTACTGTTGGCGCACTTATTTGTTATTCAGGCGTGACATTTAAGTGCCCTGCGTTCGTTCCGTTAGTGCGTTGGAAGGCCATCAGCCCGCCGTCACACAAGAACAAAAAATGTGTGCGCCAAAACGATAAATAACCGTTTTTTTATTCTTCTGACGTGTTCATGTCGCTTAACCGCCTTTCACAGACACAAACACGCAAAACAATCCCAGCATACGTGACATACTGTGAAAAAGAAATGTTTTAAGATGTGTGAACAGGCCATGTGCAATCGCCGATGGATCGTTAGACTATTCCGCCTTTTCATCTAAAAAATTAATGGTGATCCCGTCCGTCAGTATTACCGCTAAACTGCAAACTATAAGCTGTTTTAATTATTATCGCGGAACCAATCTTCTGATATCGGCCAAATTTAGAACAAACCGTTTTGCCCTCGCCCAATTCGTCCTTGTCTGAGAGCGACACAAACATTCGTCAATTTTAAAAATGGCTGACAACACCGTACGGTCAGAAGATGTGTTGGGACAAAAATGGGATCGTTGCCTTACAGACACCGGTTTGAAACTTGGTAAGCAGTTATGTATGCATTAAAATGGCCATTTAATCATTCTAACATAGTGTCATTAGTACTTTATCAAAACTTTTTAGCGTATACACATCTAAAAATTTCGCCGGGTCGATGTTTTTCTTTCGATTCTGTCAAATGTCATTGACAAGGTTAGCAGTTAGTTTGTCGAAAATAATCCTCCGCCGTAGGCAGAGGTATATTGTTTTGGCGTTGTCCGTCTGTCCGTCCATCCCTCCAGAACACTTCTGTTTCCGTAGTTGCAATAATTCAACTCTCAGCTTTTCAACCCAAAGCCAAAGCAAAGGGTTGCTGAGCGTTGCAATGCGCTGTCTCTTGTCCATGGGTGCAAAATTTAATCAACCATGCAAGGGTTAAGGAACACTGAAACTGCAAGAACTTATCAAAGTTTACCTGTTTAAACCACAATCTCATCCAAATGGTACCATTAAAGCAAGAAATAATTGGTTTTTATTGACTTTGTGTTTCTTTCGTATGCTCTATCCACCATATTGGAAACTGTTATTTTGTTGACAACTTAAAAGTGTTGTTATCGTTTAGGTCGCAGTACACCAATATTTGGCACATCAGGTTATGTGATGTAGCCTAAGTCGAAGACGATGTAAAATATTCGTCACAAAGTAAACTGTTTCAAATTTCAAAACATAAAAATGTCAACGAGAATAGTGTGTTGAAACATTGCGTGTTTTTTAGGGTGCATGCACAAAATAACGTCAATAATACCCGAAAGGGGAGTTGAGACAGTATTTATAGATAGATAGGTTGCCATTCAGGTAAATTTAACATGTTTATGAAGTTTATTCATTATTTTCCTCAATTTGTCTCGAACGAAGTCTGTTTAGTGAAGTGCACCCATGTTTATGAAGGGGTGCATATGGACTCCCAGAGCCGCCATAGCAAAAATTATCAAAGGCTCCGGGAGTCTGTTTATATGGACTAATGTTTCCGAAGCCATATTTTGGAACTGCATTTTTTTCATTGAAACTTGTTATGAGTGTACAAATCGATAACAGGATGATGCTGTCACAAATACTGTCGCAATTATTTTGAAAAAATTCATTAATAAACTGGCTTATCAGGGACAACACTTTTCCACTTTTATGGAATTTTTCTTTTAAAGGAAGTCCCTTTTTTAGGAAAATCAAGCTTAGGCTGAAAGTGTTGTCCCTGATTAGCATGTGCAGACTCATACATGCCAGACGTCCCAATCTCCGTGGGACAGTCCTTCTTTGGAACCCTTTGTCCCGGCATCCCGATATGAGACGATTTGTCCCAACATCCCGATACAGGGGTTTTTCAGCACTGTCTGCGCCTCCCGAAAACGGAGGCATNAACGTACTGTATTAGTTTAGCAAGATTATCTTAGTGAACTTAGTTTGCTGATTTGACAAGATAATTTACAATATTACGTTGTTGGCGATAAATGTACCAGTGACGGTCTAAATTGGTAGCCTTGGCCTTTTTGTTTTCTCTTTTGCGGCGTCGGATTTCTTTTCGAATATTATTATGTTGCCATGGAGGATCAGCTGTTCTTATTGTAAATATTTTCGATGGGATAGTAGTTTCGCAGAAACAGATAAGTTGACGGGTGAAATTTGAGGTTTATTCATGTGTTTGTCAATATTATTCTCGCAGCAATTGTTCCAATCAAAGTTCTGCACAAGTTGTCTAAGATAAGTGTAGTCTCCATCTTTGTATTTCCATATTTTACGTTTAAAATGTGACCCTACTTTTCTGTGGAAGTCTATGACGCAGTAGAAAATGAAACCGAGCTTGTTGGTTAAGAAAATGTTCTCCGATGCCACGTTTTAGCACTGTCAATGAAGATGTTGGCATAAAAAGTTCAAGAAGAGATTTCGAGGTTTCAGTGAAATGAGTAGGTTCGTTAATAAGCTGTGTTAGAACAGTCTTTCAAAACAACAACAAGAAAACAACTGTTGAAAGATACATTTCATTGTGTATCAATATGCCGACAAGTCAAAAACATTATATTTTGCGCTAGTTGCTCAAAATCTAACGCCATTAAAGATATCAACACAAATTAATACTTTGTAGCATTACGGACATAATGTCATTCAATGCGTTTATATCTAGGAACTTTGAAAAGTCTGCACCTACATTTGCACTTTCCTTGAATATTACAAATTGGAATTAATGAGAGCTATAAAACAGTATGATCTTGAAGCTTGAAACATTGTCCGAGGACCGTGGTTGTAAAAGTTTCCACAGATGATGATACAACTTACAAAAGATACCGGTACCAGTAGATTAGGCAATTCAAACTCAACAGTGCCAGTAAACCCCAAAACACGCGGTAATAATATTCAAGAAAGTGAACAACAACAAAACAAATTGATACGTGTTCACTTTAAAGCCTTCAATAAGTGCGATAACAGACCCATGAGCTTTGCTTGTTTTGAACAAAACATTCATGGAAATACATATAAATGTTAAGTATCATGTACGTGATAGTTTTACCACTATCGCATTGATTGACAGTTTCAAAACAAAAACGTCCCCGGAGCCATCAATCTATCTTGAAAGTATTATCCAACTTCCATCCATAATTGTTTATTGTTAATTTCAAAACCACAGTACGTGACTATACGATTATAATGGAGATACGACATTGTTGCTGGTACTTTTTGCTGATTTCATTATTTTAACTGTGTTTGTAGCGTGTTCCATGGAGTTCACATACGCGCTTTTTATGAATGTTTTCTTCGCAAAATTGACAGATATGTATGACAAACATTATCAGAATTGTCAATGAATCAATCATTTTTTTCTCCGATGATTCAAAGTGTCCGAAATGTGTCCCAAGACATGAATAAAAGCTTGTAATGAAAATAATGAAACGTTTTAAAAATATGAAAATAAAAAGTTTTATTATATGGTTTCCGGTGACGTAAAGAGAAATATCAGTGAAATAAAACTGATATTCTCTATGTTTCAACCAGTGAAAAAATAACAGTAAAAAGATATGTTTCACTGTTTTACTGCGAAATGACGTCATTTTTTACGAAATGACGTCATTATTCCAGCGAAATTCTCCAGTTAAACTCTTTAAAATGTAAAGAAACGGTGATAAAAAGGCATTAAATAAAAAGAAAATTTGTTGGATTCGGTGGAATATCGATTTTAATTCACTCGTGATCATAGAAAAAATATATATTCACTCGTGGCTGCGCCACTCGTGAAAATATAATTTTCTATGATCACTCGTGAAATAAAAACGATATTCCACTGATTCCAACAAATATCCTCTATTTATTATCTGATTTAGAGAATATTAAAGAACTTAAAAAGTACAAATAAAAACTGTTTCACACAATAAAATATGATTAAATGATAATTGTTTTAGTATCAATACATCACAATTAGGACTTCAATAGTAATAACGTAAGTAATCTCAACCAACAAATTGGATTTTACAAATTACGTTTTAAAGGTAATATATATTGGTCACGAGGGAAATATACTTGGTAAATTATTAAAAAGTATTAATAGTTAAATATCTTTCCAGGGAACGTGTTACATTTGATAACTGTTTTCACATACAGTTCATAGTATAAAGGTCTAATTAACTTTGGCTGTTTAAAAGGTCGTCAATCTAATTCGTTACTGTCTCAAGAGCGTTTCGGTGCAATCAAGCTAAAATAAATGTGTTTAAACTAAACTAATCTAATGTGAATGTAGTACTACTATAACACGCATGCGCGTGCTCAATGTGTATGTGGTAGACTTCCGTGGAAAAGTGCGAGGTACACGAGACTCAGTTCCAGAAGAATGAAGTCGGGTAAAATCTCAAAGATTATTGCTGCTAGATATAGCGTCTCATGCACACGACGTGTTTGTAAACTATTGTGAATCGGAGGATCGAGCAGCGACCCCATCAGACGACGGGTCCGCTTATTGTGTTGTGATTACCTAGTAGTTTAACATTTGAGCCGCGCTCTGGAAAAGGGGGCTTAATGTGTGTGCGTCAAGTGACGTCCCAGATAAGCATATGTAGTTCGCACAGGCTAATCAGGGACGAAACTTTCCGCTTTAATGGTATTCTTCGTTTGAAGGAAGTCTCTTCTTAGCGAACATCCAGTTAAAGCGGATACTATCGTCACGGATTAGCCTGTGCGGACTGCACAGGCTAATCTGGGACGACACTTTACGCATATGCATTAAGCCCAGTTTTCCAAGTAGACGACTTATTTCAAGTTTCATTTAAATCTGACTGCTTACTTATATAATTAACCACATAAAACACTAGCAGAGCTTTTTACAGGCGAAACTGTAGCATCAAAGATTGTTTTAAAAACTGCTGTATCCGCTTAACATAATACTCGTATATGAGCATGTTGTTAGTGCTTGACACTTTCTATCAGAGTTGAGTGCAAAACTGATTTTGTGCTTCATATTATCCATCAGGGTAAATCACTGTTGCATGTACAGAACTTAAAACATAAGGTTTGATTGTAATACAGTTACTGTTGTATGTGCTGACCTTTATCAGATTTGATCGTCGAGTGTAAAACTGTTGATAGAGATTAACATGTTTTAATAGAGTTGAGTGTAAAACTGTGGATAGAGGTAAACACGTGTAAATAGAGTTGAGTGTAAAACGGTTGATAGAGGTAAACACGTGTTAATAGAGTTGAGTGTAAAACTGTGGATAGAGGTAAACACGTGTTGATAGAGGTAAACACGTGTTAATAGAGTTGAGAGTAAAACTGTTGATATAGGTAAACACGTGTTAATAGAGTCGAGTGTAAAACTGTTGATAGAGGTAAACACGTGTTAATAGAGTTGAGTGTAAAACTGATGATAGAGGTAAACACGTTTTAATAGAGTTGAGTGTAAAACTGTTGATAGAGGTAAACACGTGTTAATAGAGTTGAGTGTAAAACTGTTGATAGAGGTAAACACGTTTTAATAGAGTTGAGTGTAAAACTGTTGACAGAGGTAAACACGTGTTTAGAGTTGAGTGTAAAACTGTTGATAGAGGTAAACACGTTTTAATAGAGTTAAGTGTAAAACTGTTGATACAGGTAAACACGTGTTTATAGAGTTGAGTGTAAAACTGTTGATAGAGGTAAACACGTTTTAATAGAATTGAGTGTACAACTTATATTTGCTGAACATTTTCTAACAGAGCTTTCCTTTCAACTCTTGCTATCTACTTAATATAGTAGCTGTATGAAATAACACAGGGAGGGCACTTTTTAACATGCCATGACGTTAAACTGTGCGTAAATAAATGAGATCAGAAAACGGACTGCACATGCTCATCTTTGACGACACTTTACGCCCATGCATTAAACCCAGTTCTCCCAGAACGAGGCTCATTTAGGAGAACGTACAAACCTTGCTCATAATTACGGTATCAACTGGCAGCCTGTATTTTTAGAATACATTTACCATGTGGCGAGAAAGCATGGTTTCATATTTATCTAAATGACCGATTTAAGACATTGATTATTGTTTTATATAATAAAATATGCCATGCTGACTGAAAGGGTATGAAACATGAACTACATCAATAATCTTAAATATTCCTCGTTTTTATTCCCAATTTTAGTTAACAGTAAATCTGTAAAACATTTTGAAGTAGTATATATTATGCAGAGAAAATTTACAGAAATAATTATTGATGAAAGAACATGGTCCAGTATCAAGAACATTCTCTTTTGTTTCGCTCAACTANTTTTCACACTAATTAGCACTGTTTAAGTACCAGTTGTTCATGTGGACGCATTTTGGTTGACAAAAAATGGATACATCGATTGCTCATGGCGTTATTTTCAAGTTAAAGTTGAGTTTCGATTGGTTTTGACGATTAATATTGAGCACGCACATGGCCCTTATACACGGAAAACTTCTTGAACAACTTGATATTGAGCACGCACATGTCAAGGAATACCGTTTTCTCCGCCCAATAATTCCAAAACAACCTCGCATTGGCATGTTTTGGTACATGTAGCGATACATATCTAATGTAAAGACACTGTAAATGTTAGTTTAATGTTAGTTGTAATGTTAGAAACTCAACTTTACCTTGAAAATAACGCCATGAGCAATCAATTTATCCATTTTCCATGACTTATCTCCACACTCAGACCAACCAGAGGAAAACGGTTGATACTGGCTGAAACCGCTTCCGGCTGGCCCTATGATAGGCGTCATCCGATTAAAAACAAGTAAGAAATAAGGAAGATGTACCTGTTTGAAAACTCGATTTCTCGATCGAATCGAGGCATCGGCGGCCTTTTTTACTCAAATCTGACCACGTGATTCCCCGCATTGACAATTACAATCTCTCCAATGGGTGTTAAAATTCTTCTTTTCGAATTTTTCAGAATATTTTTCATTTTAACATTTTTTTTTTCATTGTTATTTATTTTAAATATTTTTGACGGGTGATTTATTCCAAACATTTTGAAGCTGTGTTGCATCAAATTTAATTACAACTTTGTTTTATGGTATAAAAACTATATTTGTGTATCAAAATTTATATTAAGATCTAAAATATTTGCAAAATCATGTATAACAGTAAGTGTTTCATTTAAGAATTGTTCAGTACCGTCTAAAAAAATAGTAGTTTCGTCCGAAAACTGGGACAATTTATGTTCAATTCCATTAATTGTTATATCTTTTTGTATTCTTGTTATTTCTCCCGAGATCTGAGATCTCATTGTCTGCAGCCCCTCAGAATAGGGAAAAAATAGATAAGTAAACGCTATGAGAAACAGCTTATTATGACTCTTTTTAAACAGACGCTTTATGTTTGGACAGAAATTAAAGAAGGAAAAGAAGGATGTTGTACAAAGGACCACGCCAATTAATCGAATGCCTTTTCGAAGTCTATTTGGAGAAGTAAACACGGAATCTCATTTTCTGCATTAAAGTGCATAATGTCATAAATTAACTTTGTATTTTCCCCAACGTATATTCCTTTAATTAAACCAGTCTGGTCGTTATGAATTAACTTGTCCATCAATAATTGTAATCTATTACCTATTGCTCCAGACGCAATTTTATAAACAGTATTTAAAAGAGTAATTGGGTGCCAAATTTGTATAAAAAAAAGCCTAGATTTATTACCATTTGGAATAAAGGTTATGATATCTTGGGTTTGTATAGTAGATACATTTCCTCATTTAAATACTGCATTTAAGGATCTGACAACAATACTACCTTTTTTTCCAGAACATTTCATAAAAATCTGCATTAAGGCCAGAACTGCCTGGACTTTTATTATTTGACATATTTTTTGCTAAACTGTTGAAGC
>VMBQ01000839.1:210028-226907 GCA_007657795.1 Dreissena rostriformis | reverse complement strand
AATGACTCAATATATTTCTATTTGGACACAACAATGTTCATTTCGTACGTATAAGACAGTCAAGGCTTTCCATAGGTATGTAATGACCATTAATTTGACATGTATAGATACAATATTCTCCTTGCATTCACATAGTTTGGGTATATAATATTTTCATTTTATTATATTGTATTAATATTTTTTTTTTAATATGCATGTCTTTAGAACTGCCGATTCTTTCGTCTTAAAATGTTAACTAATATTGCATAAAATAGTATATTTATATGCCTGTATGTCATTGACCACTATTGACTTCATTGTGTATTAAATGTTTGATTGAATAATAAAAAAAAAGATATGTTTGATTGTCATGGGCCTAAAGCCTAATGTATTCTGAAATAAAACCATATAATTTTCAATAATTTTCTATATAAGGTTATTCACCTGCAAAATCGAAAAGCCACGCCATCAAAGTATTTCATGTAACCGCAAGCGGCGCAATTTCGTGATCAAAAGTATATTAAAATACACAACTGAAATACATTGTTAGAATATTGGCGTAACCAGAACATCAATGATTTACATGATGTACATATTTCAATCGCACAAGGCATCATACGACTATACTATAAACGTCTATAACTATACGCATATTATATATGTTTGAAAAAAGGTCTTAAAGGTATATTCTAGAATTGTGTAAACAAGATTCAGAATCAAGGACAACACTTTCTGAGATTCTACCTCATGCAGCATGCTGTCGTGATGAGAAGTCGATTTCACAACACAACATGTTTCTGATATATTGTTAGACTATTGCATATTTTTTACCAAAGCTGTCTGATTAATTTAATTCATTCGTTTGACGAAATAAAATTGTTTTAAATTTCTTACCGATATTGTCCCAGCACTCTGAATTTCGACAGATATATTACATTGGCGTCAAAAATTCAAAGCGCTTTTCTAAAACGAACTTGAACAAGATGGATTAAGTGTCACTTAAGATCTTTGAAATCTCTTAATACATGCGTTTTCATGAAGATCGTTAGCGATAAACTTAACAATAAATCACAATGAATGTGCGCTTGTGCTCCATTAAATCTGTTATGGACATTGGCTCATTTGAATAACCTCACAGTCTAATGCGTTTGGTAAAAGTGGTCTTTAGGTTGACAAATATTTCAATATGGCAACTATAAATAAGGAGATCTTGCAGTGATCAGGAGATGCCGCGAGGTCCTTTATTCGTGAAACGTGAACATTCCCAAAACAAAAACCAGATTCGGCTTATTTGCATTTGATCCGTCAATACACACCATTTTGGTTCAAACAGGTTTACCCTAATTGAACAAATTTACACTCGCAAATATATATTGTTGTTTGTCGTGTTTTTTAGGAATATCTGTTATTGTTGGCAATCTGTCACTCGCCATCGATAATAACCTCGTATTGAAGTTACGATTTATCATCCGCACATGCAACCTGTGTTTCACTTTATTTGTATGAGACGCTCATAACGAGAGTTGAACCCCATACGGTTACAACTACCATTGAAAAAAAACAACAGAAAAAGTGTTCACCAAACCATTCTTAAACTTCAGAAAATGCTTCGATTTAAGAAATCGATTAAGATTTGAATATCAAATATGCACCGGGAACAACTTTTGAAGATGTTATTACCACATTAATCTAAATTGCAAATGGTGTGATATACATAGTGATAAATATCAAGTTAGTTTCCACATTAACGAACTAAAAGTTTAATAATACTCTTTGCGTAAACTATTTGTAAAAGAAACTGAACATAAAATAAAATTAAAACAAATTATGTTTGCAAAAAAGATGCTTTTAATTCTTTTGTTTTTCCATTTAAAATGTGTACATTCATTTCAGAATTATATCAATGTTGTGTTGATATACTTAAAGCATAAGGTGTGGTGTATTACCCTTTGTGTCATTTTGATAAATAAAATAAATAGCTGGGAAATAAAGCTATTATTCCAAATTCTAAGTATATTCTAGTATGTTTATACGACAGCAGTTAATCGGATACTCTTTGTGTCCTCACATTATTTAGTCCTAGGCACAGACGGACATTGTAAACTTCAAAATAGACACAGACACACACACTCACACGCGCGCACACACGCACGCTTGCACGCACACACATGCACGATATTTTAATGATGGGTTTATGTCGGTGTTTTTATTTCATTTCAGGCACCTCAAACGCACTCTGTGAACAATTTCTTAAAGATACGAATCTCATTTCGCTTATCACCGCAAAGATGTTTGATGCAACCCCTTGCTCATGCACGGAGTATGATATGGCGCAGGACGCCATGTTTGAAAAACGCGGAAATTGCTACGAGGAATGGCTATTTAAGGATGGCGTGAAGCAGAGGTGCTGTTACAGGTACACGAGAAGAGTCACTTTTCGTTTTTGATTTTTTTTAAAGGTTTTGTATAAACATTCACTTTTTATATGAACATTTATCGTGTGTGTTCCATGTTTTGATATACACAACTTATAACAACGCATGTGCTACTAGTTTCTTCCGTAGTGATTGATTTAGAGGAATACTATATACTATGGAATTCGACTGTACTATTTGATTTATATAACTCTATAAAGTGATTGACACCGTAACGTTATATGTAGCAAATATAAATTAATGAGGAATATTGATAGGTACTTCAAAAATAAACTTCTCATTTAACAATAAAACAAAAAATATGCCTATATAGTATACAAATATCTTAAACTATTTAGCAAAAATGGGAAATTACTGAAAGGATTCCCTGATGGAGGGTTTGTTAATCTGGATGGAATGGCAAATTCAATGGATGCAGTTCATGACGCTTGCTGTCATGGTACCAATCTATCTACGTGCAAGGATTTTTACGACATAAACCCATCTGATAATTGCAAGAGATACGAGGAACCGATGACAGGTGATTAATAAAGCCNCAAAGCAGTAAAATGGTTTCGGGATGATAACTCAAGAACGCTTAGGTGTTCGGGAAAAAAGGGAGACTGAGGGCGCATAATAAAAATATTTTAATTTCATTTTACAAATATCTGACAAACAGCTTTGTATTTTTTTGGGGCGTAAGTGATATATTTTTATACCATCAAATTGAAATTTTAAGCCAAATATTTTTTATACCATCAAATTGAAATTGTAAGCCATGAACCATGTTAAATTTGAACCTCCATCGAGAAAGGTCTCCGTCACAAATGGATTTGAATTAATGAATTATCAGTAATATCAGTTAGTACTCACACATACAATTGTAAACCTTAAACTTGTCCTAGACATTCAGTTCAGCATCAAGCTAAAACTTGTATATCAATAATTGGATTGCTGTTATGTGAAAATATGTTTTTTTTTAGGATAAGTCTGTTAAAACCCCGTAAAAGTCTCATAGCCGGACAAGCCTGTTAAAATACTTTCTGTGTTTGTACTGAAGATAATATTCCAGACAACAAAAGCAGCTTTTGTTGGTTGTTTCATAAAGCTTGATATTTTTGGTGGTCCATAGATAGGGCTTACAACTAATATCAATTGACAACTAAGAAAATTTCTGCAATGGGTGTGTTATTTTAAGAATAATTACTTGTGTTGGCAGCTCATTACAAAGGGGCTTGGTTGTTTGACAATTTACAAGAAATATCTTTTGAAAAATATTTGACCTATTAAATAATGATAATGTACGCAAGTCAGGTACATTAAGTTCGAACATAAATATTTATAACAATATTACTAGTCGATTTGATTAAATTTGCAACATACTCTATGGGAATTAACACTCCTGACATACCAATACTATGGGCCCACATATTTTTAACATTCTATACTGAACACACTATTATGTGAAGTTGGAATACGACATCAATCTTGGACCCCTGCGAAAAATTCAAGAACTGTTCTTGATTAAATTCTTGAACATGTTCCAGAACAGTTCAAGAACAGAAAATGGCAGTTCTTGAATTAAGATTTCCAGAACTATATTAAAGTTCAAGAACTTGTTCTAGAACAGAAATTTATTCTGGAACACGTTCTTCAACATGTTCCAGAACACATTACAGAAAGATTGTTCAAGAACAGAATTTATTCTGGAACACGTTCTTGAACATGTTCCAGAAAAGTTCCAGAACACATTCCAGAATAGTTCAAGAACATTAATTGGCAATTGCAGAACTTATAATTTTTTAACTTCGTTCAAGAACTTGTTCTAGAACAGAAATCAAAAGACCTGAGCGTCAGCTCAAATTTCTTAAACAATAATCAATTAGTTAGTTATTGAATTTGTTTCAGACCAGTTTTGGAACATTTAATTGAACTTCTTTGGTTCATTTTTTTTTAACCATACGGCCCATATGAAAAAAACACTGCTTTTATATTGCAAACCTTAAATCACCTTTGACCCAAAATGAATGTGGCAGGTAGAATTCAACATGGGACTGCTTTACTAATCAGTGGTTTTCCTGAAATGGTTACACTTACAGTGCCAAAAAACTTGAAATGGAACCAATGGCTGATCAGTTTAGCCGGTAATTTAGTAAAGACTTACATTTTTCAAATATAACATGTGCCTTCCGTTTCAACTTCCTGTGCACGCAATATTCTTCCTTTGTAAAAACAGCAATGCATTGTACATGTTTGTGTTCTTGATATCATCTTTAACTGTTCTTGAAATGAAATTTTGCATCACCTGCATTGTGGTTATTATCCGAAATGTCAAATAGTTTGTACAAGCCTCATCATAATCCTTTACCTTCTAATATAAGAAAAACTGATCGACTTGGCATTAAAATACACTGAGAGTGACAGTATTTGTCTTATGACCTTAATTATTGAGTGGAGTTTCGAGTAAAGGCCCAGATCTGAGCATGAACATCTTTTTGTTTTCAATGTCCTGTTTCAGCAGAAACAAAGTAATGTACACCAACACATTAATATTTACATAAATATTCAACACAATGGTTCTTTAGCAAAATATTCAACACAATGGTTCTTGAGTCTCAGGGTTACAAACTAAAGATGAAAGAATCTGTAGTTTCAGAAATATACTGAAAAGTTCTAGAACAAATATCTGACCAATTTTGATAAAAACAGTTCTAGAACTAATAGCAGTTCTTGAACCAAATTCTTACAACTTAATGAACATTTACAGAAATAATCTTTGTTCTTGAACAGTTCAAGAACTATATCTGTTGTTAAATAACTGTTCAAGAAATAATAGCAGATCTTGAACCATGTTCAAGAACATGAATTCCTGTTCAAGAACAGTATTGTTAGTTCAAGAACTACATAAGTTCTTGAATTACTGTTCAAGAACTAATACAAGTTCTTGAACCATGTTCAAGAACATGAATCCTTGTTCAAGATCAGTGTTGTTAGCTCTAGAACAGTTCTAGAACAGTTCTAGAATATTCTAGAACGGACTGTTTGTTCTTGAACATTTTTCGCCGGGGGAATAAACTGTGTTTTTTCAACAATTTATTACATGCAGTGTTACCTGTTGTATTTACTTATTTTGACAAGTTATACATAAAATAGATACTGGCATATATAATTGCATCATATAAAATGACTTTACTTCAAAACTATATGTTTAATTGGATATTTTTTTAATTGTTTAAAAAATGAAACTGTGTACATGTGTGAATGAACACAGTTTAGAAATACTGTCAAAAAAAAAAAAAAAAAAACATTGTTGTTAATGAATAATTCATAGAAAAATATGTATTATTCTATAGGTATAGACAGTACATGAAAGAACAGTTTTGTCTGAGAAAATCTACAAAATGATGTCCTTCCAAGTTTGATGTCTCATAACATATTGGCATAATACAGCGTTACTATAAGATTCAAATATATGTGTGCACAAGGGCTCCTGAAAGCATAATTGTCTCCCTTTACTGAGAAAATATTTATCTGTATTACACCCCTGAAATCACACACATATCCTCTGAAAAACACATTTGTTTTGGTAATTTACTCAATGCGCTTGGTGTGTTTTTAATTGAGATACACTGATCAGAGTTTACCATCCTATAATTGCGCAAGATTTACCAATTAAAATAGATTTCGTATATGTTTCATTATTATATAATAAACACACAAAAACATAAAGTTGAAGACAAAGGAGTCGTCCACTTTCATTCACTAAATTGTATGTGGGTGGTTCAATAACATCTTCATCGTCATGGAAAAAACTTTTGTGGCTTTTAGGAAACCCTCCAATCACAAATATTTTGCCAAAAGGTTGCATATAGTAATGTACATAATTTTTTCCCTAATTGTTCATGAATGAGTTTTCTTATCATAGGAGTGGTTAAAAGCCCTTTCTTTGCACCACATTACCCGTATATACTGTGAGAAGGTCAAGCACTGTACTATGGACTAAACTTGCAATCAGAAAATATTATTTTTAGGTTGAATGTGAGTTTTCTTGACTTGGTGTTTGTTAAAGAAATGCTATATCAATTGGATTTTAATTAGAACATCATAGTGGTAACAAGAAATATCTTTAAAAAAGATATATGGCGTTGATTGTGGTGGATGTTTATGAACGATCAAAAGTTATATCTATGAGATCAAAAATAGCGAATGCCTTTTTTCTGCGCAGTTCTAATCTGCATCACACGCAAATAAATTACGGGGTGTTGCGCCAGATTTCGTGGCATATTTCGCTTTATTAGATATTATGACTAAGATATCTATATTGATAGAATAGAAAAACACAAGAAGCATGAAAATAAATGAAAGCATATAGGTCAGCCGGCAACACTCGAATCTTATTTGATTCCTTTATTAATAACATGGTGAATCATCGTGCTCATGCTTAATAAATCGGTCTAAATGGAAAAATATTTATAATTAAATTATTCGAAATTGGTCCTTATATCATGCAATTGTTAAAAACACATTAAAAATCTATGATTGACATACCATAATAATATCGCCAAATATCTGTATTTAGTACCTTTCTGATCAAAATAAACTTCAAGTGCACATAGTNATGAATATTTCACGAATTATTCATGAACTGCAGAACAACATTTCGCAGGGGAATTAGAGCAATATTGTGACAATTTTTTTTTGGGGGGGGGAGCATCACCCGTCTCCGACCGGTTCGTGTTTTAAATATCAGTATAAGAAAGTTCAAATACTTAAGTGATACTGGTAAGCCCACATAATATTTTTGACACTTTCAATATTTTTAATTAGTTACCCACAGTCTGATTTAGTTGTACAGTACTTGTCCTTTTAAAAGATGTTCTACTGATTCACATATTTTATGAGCAGACAAATTGCAACAATAAGACCATTAACATTATGTGAAGATAAAAAAAGAATTCAGTACAATCCTCCTATTAAACACTATATCTCTGTCCTTTAACTTCAGTTATTTGCTATAGTGTTGCTCTTTTTTTTTATGAAGATGTACTAAAAAATACACTTGTACAGAAAGAATATTTTTTGCAAATCAGAAGATACACTTATATGCACAAAAAATGCACTTCATTTAAAAAAAATGCTTCTTGTATACAAAGATACACTTTGTGTACAGAAGAAACACTTTGTTAAAAAAAATGCACTCCTTTAATGAAACAAATACATAGATTTATAGATGTGTGATTGTTCTTATAATATATTTACTATTTTTTTTAAATAAAAAAACACACTGTAAGTCTATTGAATTCCCCAAAGAACATAAATTAAATGGAAGTATTCAAATTTTTTATAGATGTGGGATTGTTCTTATAATATATTTACTATTTATTTATTGATTCAAAGTGAAAGAAAAACACTTTAATTTTCAGGTATAAAAAACTAAGGTTGAACATTTTTATAGTCTTTGGCAGTGATACTTGTTAGCCATCTGTGAACCTGTGATGTTCTGAAAGAGCTTTTTATATCCAATAGTTCCTTAAAATTATGGGGAGCCCACAAATGTACAAAAGGGACAATGACAAACAAGCTGTAAAAAGCCTCTTTACAATTCACTTTAATAATATATTGCTATAAACATGAAACAAGGACCTAGTTACAGAATTACTGTTTCATTGTTGAGTTATATTAATGAACAAAAGAGCAACTTATTGAAAAGTGTGTTAAAGTGAGTCTTTTACCCTTGTTGCGACTCTAAAATTATTTATAAAAAGACCAACTAAAACTCTCTTTAACACACTTTTGTTTATAAAAAGACCAACTTCTGTTGTAAAAGACTTGCTTATGAAACAAAAAGACACACTTAAACACACATAAACCAACTCATAAATAAAAAGACTCACTTTTGACACACACAAAACCAACTCCCTACAGAAAAAAACTCGCTGAAACACACATCTTCTTTAAAAAACCAACTTTAAACTCAGTTAAGCACAGTTTAGCTCACATCAAACTCGCTTTTATTAGCAAAAACCAACTTCCGCTCAGAAAAACTAAGAAAACACACAGTTTTATGTTGGTTAAAGTGTGTTTTGGTATGAAAGTGGGTATAATTTTTTGAGAAAAAAGCTTTGTAAAAAAATGAGACACTTAAAGACCTGGTGAATAGTCAATTCATGTCTTCAAATGTGAGTTTAGAATTATTCCTTGATGGATTAAAAAGAAATTATATAATGCATTTTTAAAGAACTTGCAAAAAGATTGTTGTTTGTAAAAACAATTTGTCTTTCGGCCTTTCAGCAGGCTGCATGTGTATTAATTGCAGTTTATTGCAGTTAAAGTGACAGGCCTTACTCAAGTGTTAATGGCTAACAACATTAGACATGTGTGATCATTGATGCAATTAACAGATCAATTATCTACCGCACAGTATCGGGAGCATATCGGGAGCAGCCGGGCGAAGCAGGACGGTGAAGTATCAGAGAACAAATTTCTCGCCTTTGCCGACACTGGGACAGTGATTCGCACTTCCAGATAAACCACGGTAAATACATGTAAAATTGGGACTCTGGACAAAATTTTATATCGAGATATCGAATTATTTGTGATAACGAAAATCAAGATATATGCGATGTTTATTAATATAGATAAAGAAGGTAAAAAGTTGGAACATAATTGAGCTTACCTTGACATATCAAGAAAATCGAGATTTGTGATGTCGAGATAACGAGAGTAGACTGTACATGCATTTTATCCGAAAACTGGACTTCAGCGTCATAGATTCAGCTGTCTGCACTTACTCTGAGTGCATTTCAGTAACAACAAAATCTCCGCAGAAAAAATTAGGATTACCTAACTGAACTACGGAATTGCCAACGGAGTTGTCGGTTGTCTAATTCTGACTGTGCATTAAAAAAGTCTTAATTGAAAGTGTTAAAGGCCGTCAAAATTTCCGGAAATTACCGGCTTTTACTCGATTGGTAACCGTTCATATTTTAAATGATGCTGAGAACAATGATGACACTTGTTAGCACAATATTTAAGTCTGGTCACTTGTCAGGTAATTTTGATAGCCTTGGGAACGACTACATTGATTTTACATCTTGTGTCAAAATAACCAGACTTTGCATTGTCAACATTTTTTATAGCTATTTCACAAAACCACCTGAGCGGATTGTTCAGAGCATAAATTTGTCCAAAATCAATGGATTTTCATAAAACCTTCCATAAGTGATCAGCATAATGAGACACAAACACAAGAACATGGTCCCTTGGTCCAAGGCCAAGGTCACAATTCCAGCTCGAAGATCCAATTTAGGTACTTGACACATTGTCCGTAGCATAAATTTGTCCAGCATAGATGAATTTTCAAATAACATGGAAGAAGGGATCAGCATATTGACATGGAGTGTCACACGCATGAATCAGGTTTCAATGTCAAAAGTCAAGGTCACAAGTAAAGGTCACAGGTAACAAAAAGGTATTTCCGAAAGCATTGATGGTTTTTAAATTACTTGCCATAAGTGATATGCATGGTGAGGCCGAGTGTCAAGGTCACAATTTCAGAGGTCAAAGTTTAAATAAGAGAAATCCGTTGATACTTTGGACAATCTTTCCTGAAAAAATGTTTTTACTGATGGGTGTATCTTTGTGACAATAGCACTCTTGTTGTAACATAAAACAAATATCTTCCGGAAATTCCAATTCAGGTCATTGAAAAACAAAACAATAATTTAGTTTGCATGTATCTGTGTCAGGTTCCCATTTTAGTTTTCCCTTTTAAAATAAGAATTGTAATTTCTTCATTACTTTCATTATCTTTCAAACTTTTTGTACATTTTTTATCAGCAATAAAATGGTAAACTTTTATTGACATTGAAGAAGAAAATGGAAACAAATGTTAAGCTAATAAAAATATCCATTTTATTGAACAGGTAATGATTTTTTTTGTGTGTGATCATATCCAATGTTTGTCTCCTATATTTTTTAGTTGTATTCATTTTTTAACCTTCCATAATTCCTTTAACAAAAATAATGTTTCAAATTGTTACTATTGATATTGTATAGACAAAATTATAAGGCCAGTTCATGACAACATTTATTGATAATCATTTTCTGCTAAAACATTACTGTACTTTTGCAGTAATTATTTAAAGTGCTTTAACCCTTTTAGCGCTGGAACCAAATTTTGAAGGCCTTGGCAAACAGTTTGGATCCAGATGAGACGCCACAGAATGTGGTGTCTCATCAGGATCCAAACTGTTTGCTATTCTGATAGTATTCTTTGAAAAAAAAATCAAGAAAATGCTAATTTTAGAAATTCAGCAGACAACATTTTAGCAGACGACAAATTAATTTCCCAGGATGCAAAGGGTTAAAGTGCTTTAAATTGTGGGACCATTATCTGTTGTAGACCGTAAATGTATGTAATGGTGTACAAATGTTTCCTGTTTTGACTGAATTTTTTTAGGAGCTTAAAGAAAAATTAATTTTAATTGTAGTTCAATCAGTGCTGCCTTTAAAATAGGACTATGGACATCTAAGGATTAAATGTTTCATCTTGTAATATCTATAATTTTAAAGTAAATGGAAGAATTAAAAAGAGGTGAAACAAGTTCCTAATGTTGTAAAATCATGTAATTATTTGGCTTTATGAGTCTTCAGAGAAAATGATATTTTACAAATGGTCCAGACACAGGAGTCAAGCTGGTGCTTTCCAGTTCATTGGCTGGTTTACAAAGCCTTAGAAAAAAAACAGAGTTATAATGATTGCATTAACTTATTTTAAGAACCTCTTTTCAAATAATGAGAAAATTGAGGAGTTCATGTCATAGCTAATAATTACTGAAAATAATTCAATACTCATGTAGAATGCTTGTCAGTTTGATTCCGTGAAGTTGTTTTAATTTATTACAGTGTTTATTGTTCCATTCAATATGTTAAATGTATTACCTGGTAAAGTTATCACATATAATTGCCCCTCTTTTATGCATTGGTACTGGTATTACTTCTGAAAAGTCAGCATGATGTTTTATTTTTGATAAACTGTTTAAATCAATTAATTATAAATGCACTCATGTAAAAACTAATATTTGAAACAATTCATACATATAATTGCAACAGTCGTTCGGTAGACCATTTGTTTGTGCATGATATCTAGAGAATGCTTTCACCTACAACCATGCAAATTGTTTTGATGTTTACTTGGGTGGAAAGGAAAGAGCCAGTCAATTAAGGTCAATAGGTAAATTATCAAGGTCACGCTAGCTTGTAATAGGAAATTTATTTCAGCACAATATCTTGGGAACACTTTGACCTTCTATCATTGCAATTGGAATCGTGCTTATTTCTGTGGAAAGGAAGTGGCGTATTAAAGTTTCTGTTCACAGGGTCTTGTATCATGAAAATGCTTTCTGCACAATATCTAGAGAATGCTTTGACCTATGATCATCTTAATAAGTCTGCTGATTACTTGGGAGGAAACTTTTAGGTCAACGGGTCAAAGATCATAGTCACAATTGGGCTTGCAACGAAAAAAATTGTTTCGAAACAATATCTTGAGAATGCATATATAGGATCTTGCATGAGTGGTCGTTTTGTATTGAATTTATTAAACGAGTCATCTCAATGAAGATAAAAACTCGGTTTTAGATGACAAGTTTAATAAATTCAATACAAAACGACCACTAATGCAAGATTCTATTTATAACATGACCAACAAAATGCTTTAAAACACACATGTATTCCCCTCCGTGCCATATAGAGGAAAGGTCGATATCTATAACGAAGCAGCAATGCGGTCATTGTGTGTACCTGAGCATGAGAAGTAGTTCTGGACGAATAAGCCTTTATGGTTGTGTAACTATAAGCTGCACTCCGCAGTAAAAAAAAAGTGCATGGTGGGTAAGCAAGTTGCGGTTGTAATTGCCTTGTCTTTGACAGCGCGTATGAATATCTTTTAAGTGATTCGGCTAATTTGCATAGTTATATAACTAGTGAAATAACACCCGTGTAATAAACAAAATTGAGCATTACGTTATTTCACTCCTGGAGCGTAAGTCATGTTATAAAGGATCATATACATTAACATGCTGGTAAGTCTTGATGAAGGATGGCTATGTATGATTTTTTTAAAGATAAAAGGTCAAGGTCACATGGATGACTTTGCTGCAAGTCTGATGGAATACATGTTTGGCAGGCATCTCTTGTTACAAACTAAAACATTCAAAGAACACAGCACATATTTTCAGCATCATTCCAGTAAGAAAAGGTCATATTAATCAAGAAAAAAAGGGGGAATTAAGAAAATTATTCCTGAGCTTACGATCATCTTGGGGAATGTCTGGGGCTTGCAGTCCAATTGACAATCTTGATTGTTTCTTTTTATTGCTCTTTTCTGACCACCAATTGTCTGTTGGATGTTGTGTTTCAGAGTGTAAGAAGGTTTATTACAGCAATAACAGCTATTAATTATGTTCTTCACATGAATTGTTGTATGATTTTGTAGATAGGGTCATTCAAGGGTCATTTTACCCTTTCACGCTCAGAAGCAAAGCGCAAATGGCTATTTTATACACAACCAGCATAAATTAAACCAAAACAGCCTGCAAGTAACTCACAGTCTGTTCAGGTATGCTGTTTACTGCTCGTAGGTATCTTAGGGTTGAAAATTTAGCCTGTTAACATTGAATCTAGTAAGAAAGGTCTTTAATTTAATTTAATTTTCTAAGGGACTACAAACGTGTCAAAATGCGTATCTGAGCAGTTATGGGTAAAAATCAAGCAATGACAGAGATTAATTATGATATATGCACCAGTTCTGCAGTGTCTTGAAAGATTGTGTCCCAGAATGTTGTCAGGTCCATTTAAGGAATACCGGTTTTAAATCATGTTCTGTGCATAATTATTGACAGGTTTTGCTCAAAGTGAAGAGATAGGGGATATTTGTTCATGTCAGTGTAAGATCGTTTGTTATTTTACGAGTGATTATGGAAAATATATTTTCACGAGTGTCGCACCCACAAGTGAAAAAGTGAAAATATTATTTTTCTATGATCACGAGTGAAATAACAAACGATCTTACACTGACATGAACAAATTTTCTGTTTCTTTTATGACCCTTTTTCAAGAAAATAATTAATAATAATTTCCCTTTCTCTGGTGTGCCTCTCAGTACATTGAAATGACGTCATTTTGTTGACGAAATGACATAATTTTGTTGACGATATGACGTCATTATTCCAGGGAAATTCTTCAGTTAAACTCTTTTACAATGTAAATAAACGGTAAAAAAATCATAAAATTAAACGAAAATTTGTTGGATTCGGTGGAATATTGATTTTATTTCACTCGTGATCATAGAAAAAATATAAACACGGATATAAAAAAGGGAAGAACATCTTGATATGATGATCTAAAAATAGAAAAAGGAATTCCGAAAATGTGTTCTTTTCACCGGTGAAAACAACAATTTTATTCTTTTCACTGCTGTTATTTCACTGCAGAAATGTCATATTTTATCATTAGGTATAAAAGAAACAATTGTATGGTCATTCAAAGCGGTGACAGCTTTTAGTTATGCTCTGCAAATGCGTTGTCTGCCGCTTTTGTCTCAAAGGGTGGCATTTAAATTGTCATCTTGATAAAAAAAATAAACAAAGGTACCTGACATTTATGTACTTGTGCACACTATTTCTTTGAATTTAAAATTGACTTCCATATCTATAAAAGGTTTTATATTTGTGCATATATTTCACATTTGGATTGCTATTAGACATGTATTTTAGTTACAATTTTATTTTGAGTTAACAGCATTTCAAGATGGAAGTTCCGAATAAAAACACAATTTTAACATTTAAGAGTGAAACTGTTGTATCTTCTAATTTGTATATAATTAAACATGTGTTAAAACATACGCTGCGGGGAATCACGTGGTCAGAGTTGAGAAAAAAAGTACAATTTCTGATAAAGGTATTAAACACAGAATACATAAAAAATGTACTCAGTGAGATCTGGCGTAGTACAAAAAGTCTCTGTAAAAACATGTGGTTTTGATTAAAGTTATCTAATAAAAGTGTGAATCGTTAATTCATTCCTGACTTGGAAAATTCACATTAACTTTAATTAAAGTCATATTCATGCATTGTACTCCTTCTGACATTCAGAACAAGGTTATCTTGTTTTTAATTTGGATCAAGGAGATTAGAAATATAGGAAACATTAAAGAAAAGTATCATATTAAGATTTTCTTGGCTAGTAGAATGGATAAAGATATTTGGTAAAAACAGTTTTAAACATCTTTACATCATTTTATATGTTACATAAGGTATTGATCTTCCCATCTAACAACATGTTTCATCAATTAAACATTCTGTAAAATACATGCGTATGAAGCTGTTTTAATATAATAACTGAAATACCTTGTTTTATGAGTTATTTATTCTTGGCAGATATCGCAATAGACAATAACAACATCACATGCAACATGTGTTCTTAATAATAAACAATTGTTAAATGGTATTTCTTTTAAGTTTATGATCTGAGTAAGTTATAAGGTGCCGTCTCAAATTTCCCCCGCACAATGTGCAATTAATTTTGAGGGAAATTATGGTTATTTACTTTTAAATATGCAACCTGTAATATAAATTTATGTATGAGTGAGTATTGAAATTGCAATGCCATTTTTCTTGTTGTTTCAAAAATTATAATTTTGAGGATAAGATTGCATGTTTGTATTTTCTTTTTAAAGATCGCCTTTTTAGCTGTAGAGAAATGGTAGAAATGAGTCCTTTAACCATTATTATGACATGCTGGCAACTCTGTGGAACTGAACTTACTTACCAACCCATGTTTGTATTACTTATCCTTAAATGCAAAATTAAACACCTTATACCAAATATTTTCGCCTGGAAAATGCGCAAATCATAAAAATGCTTTCTAAAAGTGATTTATTACTTATATAACTTTTGTCTGGCTTGAAGTGGGAGCCCTATTTATTTCTCAATTTTGATGAAACTTGCTAAAACTGTTTATCTTGACAATACCAAAGCCATGTTTGAATATGAGTGAAGTGGACTCAAAACAATTATAAATTATTTAACTTTTGTCTGTATTAATGAATGGTTTATTTTTTATAAAATTCAATTATATGAGCATTGCTTCAAGGCTGTGCGTGTCGGGAAACTACGTCAACAGGTTAAACTTGAGCAAAACATCGTTTCCACTCTAGAAGCCACAATTATTTTTTTTAATCATGATTAAACAAATTGGTCAGAGTTATTTATCTTGACAATATCAATGTGATGTTTGAATCTTGGTGATGTGGAGTCGCAAACTAGGTCACCAGGTCAAGTCAATTATAAATTATTTACTTTTTGTCTGGATTTTGTCTTGATTTATTAATGGGTAATTTGTACATTATTTAATAATGTGATAAGTATCCATTTCTTTATTTTAATATCATATGTTTGGCGTATGAATAAGAAAACTGCGATTGAACCACTTTAATTTAAAAGCTTTTGATTTATTTTTATTAGCTCATCTATTTTTTTTTGAAAAAAAATTATGAGCTATTGACATCACCTGATCGTCAGCGTCGGCATCTGCGTCGGCGTCCGGTTAAGTTTTGTGTTAAGGTCCACTTTTCTCATAAAGTATCAAAGCTATCGCATTCAAACTTGGTACACTTACTAATTATCATCAGGGGACTGGGCAGGCAAAGTTAGATAACTCTGGCTGGCATTTTGACAGCATTATGTGCCCTTTTTATACTTAGAAAATTAAAAATTTGGTTAAGTTTTGTGTTTAGGTCCGCTTTATTCCTAAAGTATCAAAGCTTTTGCTTTCATACTTGCAACACTTACTAACTATCATAAGGGAACTGTGCAGGCAAAGTTACGTAACTCTGACTGGCATTCATTTTGACAGAATTATGGCCCCTTTTATACTTAGAAAACTGAAAATTTGGTTAAGTTTTGTGTTTAGGTCCGCTTTATTCCTAAAGTATCAAAGCTTTTGCTTTCATACTTGCAACACTTACTAACTATCATAAGGGAACTGTGCAGGCAAAGTTATGTAACTCTGACTGGCATTCATTTTGACAGAATTATGGCCCCTTTTATACTTAGAAAACTGAAAATTTGGTTAAGTTTTGTGTTTAGGTCCACTTTATTCCTAAAGTATCAAAGCTATTGCTTTCATACTTGCAACACTTACTACCTATCATAAGGAGACTGTGCAGGCAAAGTTATGTAACTCTGACTGGCATTTTGACAGAATTATGGCCCTTTTTATGTCCACCAGTATATACTGGGGGACATATTGTTTTTGCCCTGTCTGTTGGTTTGTTGGATTGCGCCAACTTTAACATTGGCCATAACTTTTGCAATATTGAAGATAGCAACTTGATATTTGGCATGCATATGTATCTCATGGAGCTGCACATTTTGAGTGGTGAAAGGTCAAGGTCATCCTTCAAGGTCAAAGGTCAAATAACA
>VMBQ01000839.1:118859-206701 GCA_007657795.1 Dreissena rostriformis | reverse complement strand
AAAATAAACTTCAAGTGCACATAGTTTACGCGATAGCGTTTATATAACGATTTCTGTAACTGACCGCAAACTGACCTTGATACCTTGCGGGTTGGAATGCAATGCATTAAAGTGAGGTAACAATTCCACTGCTGGAACGACGGCTTGTTTAAAGCTTTAAACATTTACGTGTTTAACGGTCAATTTCGAAAACAATTTTAAATATTTTCGTCAAAGCGTATATTAGGTTACTGAACAACAATACTTATATGATCTAAAATTTATGAATGCACAGAATGCAATATCGTAGTAATTACCAAATATGAGAACACAGCCTTTAAGTACAAACGCTCTGTCGCTGAATTTTCTTCTAAATATAAAGGGGCACACATTCTGTATTGATGTCGAGAATCGAGTGTGAAACTGCTCTATCTCTCAAACCTTATCATTAGAGATACAATTGTTTCATGCTGAATACGCAGTTAACATCGTTGTTAAACGAACTGTAGTATCCCTTTTCATATCCTATACTTCCCAAAAATAGAAAGTCAATGGAATAACATGCTAATGTTAATGTGAAATCTGTTTGTAGATCGCATGTTTTCTTCTGCGAAAAGTTTCAGGCCCACCGGCGGGAAATTTTATTTTCGAATTGATTGGTCGCTTACAAAGGTCAGGCTAAGGTGAAAAGGTGGTGTAAACAGCTACGCCGAGAAATGAGCATTTACATTCTATTATCTCATTCAGTCTCACACATCTTAACCTGTTCCCGCTCAGAAGCAAAGTGTAAATGGCTATATGCAAAACAGCATAAAACCAGAACTGCCTGCGAGTAACTCGAGTTACTTGCAGTCTTTTCAGGTTTTATGCAGTTTGCTGCTCGTCAGTATCTTAGGGTTGGAAATAAAGCCTTTAAAATTTGAATCTAGTAATAAAGGTCTTTAATTTTATTTGATTTTCTAAGGGACTACAAACACATCAAAGTGCCTATCTGAGTGGTTAAGGGTTAAGTAAATAGAATTAACAGTTTTTTTGTTTTTTTTTATAGTATAGCATGCATGGGGTATGCCATGTGTCGCGAATCATGGCCTGTAACATTTGTAATAAAAACAAACACATAAACAAGTATTGTTCTCTTGAATGATAGAGTTATTACATTATTGACATCATTGTTATGTTGCAGCTTTCATTGCCATAAATAATGGCATTCACATGCTTTTAACATCCATGTTTTTCTTGTCTCTATAATGTTAATATTCTTTATGTGTCAAAATGCTGAGTCCACTTATTTTATCACATATTCTGACAAATTAGTTTGTTGTTTATACGATTAAAGTTGGTTAATTACTTAAGGCTGCATTATTAATCACAACTCTTTATAATGACTCTTTTGCAAATGGGAAACGCAGTTGGTTCAAAGGAGGCTGTACATTTTTCTTGACATCCAAAAATCTAATCAAACTTAAAAAAAATATCCTTTATCTATAATCCTAAACAATTTCTCAATTATTTGCCGTTTTATTGACAGCGCGTTTATGCCTTCCTTAGGAAGTTTTCGTTACAAATATTTTTTTCCTGAATAATGCTATGGTCCCTATAAATGGTTTCTTATTATTATTATAAATGACAAGCTGATAATCTGATGAGGGATGCAACTGTTGCCAATCAAGTTCAGATATAATTGGTCTCTCTGGAATACATGCACCTCCATGTTGACTGTAGATTAGTCTCAGGGTGCCCCTATAATCATTTCTTGACAGAAGATATTTGAATTTCTGGTCCATCATTTGTCAGCCTCATTTTTGCTTTTAAGTATAATTTGTTTAAAAATTGTCACCAGGGAATTTACATCCAGCATACTCTTGCATTATATTGTCATACATTTTTATTTATTTTTTGTAAACATTCTAAGTTTATGGAGATACTGTAGTTAATCTTGATGGCATTCTCCACCGGGAGTTATCGTATTTTCCATTAGTTTTACCAAAACATTTTTTTGCTGATTTAGTATAATTTGTTTTAAAATGGTCACAATGATATATTTATCCAGCATTTGTCACAATGATATATTTATCCAGCATGCTCTTGTTTTTTTTAGGAAAAATGCTTTGTTAATGGAAAAAGGTTACCATTATCTTTTGCGGTAAGGTCCTCCTGGGAGTAATTTTAGTTTTTATTAGTTTTACATTAAATAATATGAGCCTTGTACTGGGAAAATGTGGCTCTATGCGTGCGCATAAATTTATGTTCCAGATTAGCCTGTGCGTTCCTCACAGGCTAATCAGGGATTACATGTTCCGCTTTTATGGTAATTTTTATTTAAAGGTAGTCTCTTCTTAGAGAAAATAGAGTTCATGCAGAAAGTGTCGTTCCAGATTAGTCAGTGCAGACTTTACAGACTAATCTTGGACTTCTCTTAACCCACATGCATTAACCCCAGTTTTCTCAGAGTGTGGCTCTTATGTTTCAACCAGGTGTTCTGTGAGTGAAGTTTATCATGCAGGTTATCAGAATGTGTTATGTTTTGCTGGCATTGGGTATGCGAATTGGAGCCAGGGTCAAATTGGGTTTCAGGTCAATAAGGGTTGTTTGCTTTTATAAAACGTTGAATGTTGCAAGCTTCCATGGAAACCAAGCTTGCTTGCTTTTGCGGGGATTCCTTCAAGGTCAAAGCCATTAAAAGAAGAATAACGGTTTCTGCTAAAGTACATGCATTTGAGTAAGGGAGGTGGCATGGTGCTGAAATATTGTATGTAGGTAACTTAAATGAAGACCTAGCTTGGGAGTGTGTTTGGGGCCAGTCTTAAGTCAAGATCACTGTTTGTTTTTATACTGAAAATAGAGAAACTCTCTCAACTCAATAACTTAGGTTAATTTGAGTAAGGGTGAAGGTATTGTGCTGAAATTGTGTTTGTTGGTAGCTTACAAGCAGACATAGTTCATGATAGAGTTTGAAAACAATAATATCTGTTTTGGAGCATGTTTTGTTCTCAAATTTAGTGTGCTAGTATAAGTTAACATGCGGAACTAGCTTTGGATTGCATTAAGGGTCAGTCACTGTTACAAACTAATAGAAAAATGGTAACTTTGGTAAAACATTAAGGACCTGGATTCATGGCATTGCCATGTTTCTGTTATAAATTAGTTTACTATATTACATTAAATGTGTTTTACTTTCAGTTTGATGGTTCCTATGACTTTAAGTTCGACCTCTACCTGACCATTGGAAGGCCATACTTCCAGCCATACACATCATACAAAAGTATTGAGGTAAAAATATCAACCTTTAACCTTTTTTATAACTGAAAATAAAATTACTGCTATGTAATACAAGTTTTTATTGATCAGCAAAAATGTACTGGCAAGAAGACACAATCAAAAGAGGTTGATTGAAATAAAAGTTTATTACATATTTAGTTATTTCTTAAATGTGAGATGAATTTGTTGATAAATGTGGTTGCCATTACAACTTTGTGAATGTTTATGCAAGTGCTGCATTTTGATTGGACAATCCTTGGAAGAAAAATAGGCCAACAGCTTGAATTTATAAATTAGACATATTTAGCTTACACCTTATACACTGATGAAATGAGAAAAAGCTGTTTTATAGGTTTGTATACTCCCCACTACCATTTACTTTGTAGTTCATAGATTAACAAAAAAGCACTTTATTTTTAAATAACTGATTGTGGGGACTCTTAAATTCAATATGCCTATTAGTATTTTTTAATAAGTTAGAAATAGTAATTGATATAAGTCTGTGTACCAAACATAAGAACTTAAATGACTTTGAGGTCAAGGTCATACTTTTAGGTCAAAGGTCAAAATGAAGCGCACTGTTCAAGCTTGAACTTCCCCAGGACTTGGAAATACCTCATTGCAATGATGTCCTGGGTGTGTCTGGCCAACATAACTTATGGCATCTGTAAAGGTCAAGGTCAAATATTTAAAAAAAATGCTTTATTGTCAAAGTGGCGGTTTTCTGAGCTCTAACTTACCCATCCATATGAATATTTATACCTTTGCATAAATGTCGGTTGGTTTGTCACTTGGTTGGTTGGTTAGTTGGTCTGCACGATGCAAATGAGTAGTTTATTCACGCTCTTGTCCTTTGTTTTTTTTTGCCTATCCGCATCAAAACTTTATTGATATGTTGTTTTATATACTATGTACATGTTAAAAGAGGTAATTTTCCAGAATTTTTGTGTATGACATACTATTTGTTTTAAAATTATTCAACATTGAAATATTGCAAATTTTCTTTACTAAATGTAATTTTACATGTGCACTTTATATTGCAAACTATTTTCTCAGTTTTCTGGTGTTCAATATGAAACTTTATAGGAGTGTTGTTTACAAACACAGTTCTTGTTGTCAGATAGACTACAAACACAATAACAACATATCTTTTATCTAGAAATAATTTATAACTGTTGATATATTAGGCCAGATTTAAATAGCTTTATACATTTGCATTCCAGAAAATTTAGTTGCTGAATAATCAATCACTTTTGTGTCCGTGCCAATTTAGAATAAATTTATAGCTTCATTTTGCATAAAAATGTGCACTTGGCCTTCTTATTAGATAATTAATATACAGGGATCTTTTTATACCCCAAGAAATGTAATTACTTTTGTACTTAAATATGATATATTTATTTTATGCTTTCCAGTGGATTATAAAGAAATATATGTGAATTTATACCGATAATTCACTGTTTCAAACAAAATTATTTTCTTTGATCATTCATGAATTTAAATCGATATTCCACCTAATCCAACAACTATCCTCTATGTTATTATATAATCTTTCTTCCATATTCTTAGAGTTACTTCCCTTAATTAGTTTTTATTCGTAATTTTCGTTCCCAGCAAATTTGGAAAATTTTAAGAGGTATCAAATTAAAACTTTACATCTAGATAGGTCTCACTTATGGGATGTGCAGTGCATAAGAACCAATATAACTCCTGCTTTCATGATTTCACATTTATTGATTGGGTAAATGTCTATGCTGAATGTTGGTCCAGAGCATATCTTGACTATAACATGAGGTATCAAGATAAAACGTCATAGGTTGGAAGCTTCAATTTTGGGAAACCAGTAATGTAAGCTGAACTGCAAATTTTCTTCTTACAAAATGGCTTGCGAAGGGGTGGGGGCTATCAATTTCAGGCACAATAGTCCCTGTTCTAAGTGTTTGTTTGATAGTAAATTGTCTATTTATATTCCACTTTCTACTTGTTTATTTAAAGCCTCATTAACACTCAAAATCAATGAATATTTTCGTAAAATATTTCGTAAAATAAATTTAAACATCTGTGTTTCTTATAGCAATAGCCAAAATTTCAACACCAGATGTGCTTACATAGATTTAATGAGTTACAAAATGCTCGTTTTTATTTTTGTGGCACAGTAATCGTTGATTTTGTGGGTCAATGGGGTTTTAATGGAATGGAAAACTTCCATACGTTTCTGCCTGTCCTACAATTAACCATTTTTTCCAGGTGCTTGTCTCGGTGTCCACACAATGCTGCCTGTCCTTCTATTTTCCATGTTTTTCGGGTGCTTGTCTCGGTGTTTGAAGCGAACACGTGCTGCTTGTCCTACTGTTTGCCATGTTTTCCAGGTGTTTGTGTCTGTGTTTGAAGCGTTCACGTGCTGCCTGTCCTACTGTTTGCCATGTTTCCCAGGTGCTTGTCTCGGTGTCCTTACTGTGCTGTCTGTCCTTCTGTTTGCCATGTTTTCCAGGTGCTTGTCTCGGTGTCCACACTGTGCTGCCTTTCCTACTGTTTGCCATGTTTTCAAGTGCTTGTCTCGGTGTCCACACTGTGCTGCCTGTGCTACTGTGGGCCATGTTTTACAGGTGCTTGTCTCGGTGTTCACACTGTGCTGCCTATCCTACTGTTTGCCATGTTTTCCAGGTGCTTGTCTCGGTGTCCACACTGTGCTGCCTATCCTACTGTTTGCCATGTTTTCCAGGTGCTTTTCTGGGTGTTTGAAGCGTTCACGTGCTGCCTGTGCTACTGCTTGCAATGTTTTCCAGGTGCTTGTCTCGGTGTCCACACTGTGCCGCCTGTTCTACTATTAACCATGTTTTCCAGGTGCTTGTCTTGGTGTCCACACTGTGCTGCCTGTTCTACTCTGTGCCATGTTTTCCAGGTGCTGGTCTCGGTGTCCACACTGTGCTGCCTGTCCTACTATTTGCCATGTTTTCCAGGTGCTTGTTTTGGTGTCCACACTGTGCTGCCTGTGCTACTGTTTGCCATGTTTTCCAGGTGCTTGTCTCGGTGTTTGAAGCGTACACAGAGATTGAGGCCAATACTACCCTCACATACAAGGTGTTCCCAACAAGCTTCAAGGCCTCCGAGGTCCTGCCTCTCCCCTTCCAGTTCGACGGAGCCACGGAATACTCCTTTGAGGTACTTGATACTTTGAGGTACTTGATACTTTGGGGTACTTGCTTATAGGTCTTTCCTGCCTTCAAATTAAAGGGATTCTATACAATAAGGTCACAATACACTTATGTTATTTAATGTAACACTTTCAACTTCAGTCAAAAATAAAGTAAACGTTTTGAATATAAGGACCCACATTATATATTTGCTTAAAGGGCACTCAAAGCTGAATCAGTTAAAGAAAAAAAGAAAAGGTATGTCATATGATATGTAAGAAATAACATGACATGTATCAGCGTTCATTGTTCTTTTTTTTCTGGATACATTTTAGTAAAGTTAAATTAACTTTTCTTTGAGCAAGTTTTCTACCCTAGTCTGAACTAAACACTAATCATAAAAGTAATTACTTATTAAACATCAATGCTTTTCCTGCACACACATCGAGAAAGGAAGAAAATATCAAGTGTCTCTAACTAAAACCTGCTTCAATCTGCATCAGAGTATGCTATTTTAGCCTCGCTCTATGAAAAGGGGGTTAAATGCATGTGCGTAATGTGTCCTCCCAGATTAGCCTGTGCAGTCTGCACAGGCAAATCAGGGACTACACTTTCCACCTAAACTGTATTTTTGATAAGAAGAGACTTTCTTCAAACAAAAAGTTTCATTAAAGCAAAAAGTGTTGTCCCTGATTAGCCTGTGCAACATGCACAGGCTAATCAGGGACGACACTTTACGCACATGCATTTAACCCCATTTTCACATGTTGTAGATCATTTGGGAATAGTATACCAGTATACCTGTAAGATTTACTAATGTTGGGAAGATATTAAATGCTCTCCAGTTCACAAATTATTCACTGTATGGTTGGGTAAAACTAATATACCATGTTAAATATTTGTAATATTGGCATAGTTTTTGTTTATGCCCTGCAATGCAATGTTAAAGTACTGGTTATCCCCTTTATCCAACTGTCAGTCCATCTGTATATCCATTTATGTGTCTGTAACATTTCTTGACAATGTACAGAAGGCGTTAGTCAGTCATACTGGCTCAAATTCTAAGTCATGCTTGAAGGTCAAATGATTAAGACTGTATTTCAGTTCCCATTGCATGCCTTCCATATCCTATGAAACTTGGCTTAGGTTATTAAGACCATATGCAGAAGGCATGAGTCAGTTGTACCGAATCAAGCTAGAGGTCACTGTACCTTAAGGTCAAATCTTAAAGCATTCATTTTTGTTTCTTCTCCATATTTCCTTTACCCTCTGAAAGACTTTCATGAAACTCATTGAGATGATTTTCAGAACGCTTGGGCCTTTCTTGCCAGCTCACTTTCAAGGTAACCCTTAAAGGTTATTTTTTTGCCTTTGTGCAGATGGTATAATCCAGGACACTGTGAGACATGCCAATTTAAGGTCAAGGTCACACTGGGCCATAGATATCCTTTAGTCTGCCCTGTTACCTATAGAGCTGACTTTTTTCGCCTAGTAAATTATGAAACGAAGAACTGTGTTTTCAAAAAGGAAAACAAACTATGGATCAGTAAGTTTAATAAATGAGCCTCTCTCTGTGAAAAGGGGGTTAAATGCATGTGCGTAAAATGTAGTCTCAGATTGGCCTGTGCAGTCCGCACAGGCTAATCAGGGCTGACACTTTCCACTTTTATCGTATTCTTCGTTTAAAGGAAGACTGTTCTCGATGAAAATCCAGTTTTGGCGGAAAGTATCATCCCTGAACAGCCTGTGCGGACTGCACAGGCTAATCTGGGACGACACTTTACGCACATGCATTAAAGCTCCTTTTCACAGAGCGAGGCTTAAATGGATTTTTTATGTGTTTAAGGTGAAGCTAACGGACCCAATGGGGAATGAGCTGAAGACCAGTACCGGGCAACAAATCACTGATTTCTCCGCATACAAGCTGCACTACATTGTCGAATATATTGCCGATTATCCAAATACCATGCAAGTTGATGTGACCGGTTATCAGCAGAAGTTGACTGTGCAAGGTTCATCTATTTTCAACATAGAGGTTTGTTGGGCTATTTTTTCTGAAATGTTATATGTGGTTAGCTCTGGTATATTTTGCGATATAAATATTCTGCTAACCATGTACACTTTTTTTCATTTTTTTTTAAATTCAAATTTTGGTTTAAACATAGTTATTCTAGAATGTGTTTACAAGATAGGCTACACACATCTTAAGTTTATTGGATTGGAACGATAGCAAATCTAGTAGGGTTCCTTTCCCCAGAAATATATATTTACAAACATATTTACTTCATCTATCATCTCCAAACAATATTGTGCGCAGTGATATATACAGGTAGTGTTCTTTAGTTGTCACTTAAGTTAATCTTAACTTGGCATGTAATGGACAGAACAGTAAAAAGTGAGTAGTGTGATCTATTTTTTTGCATTGACAACGTGGCGATGGAACTAGATTTCTATCATCTAAATGTTTATTAAGAGCAATCCAGTTAGTTATTAGACGCGTGTGCTGCACGTGTTGCCTTCGCTTACCATAATAATTACTACGAGGTTTGTTGAGATCAAGAGCCATTTTTGTTAAATCAGATATGTTATCAACAAGCTTTGCTTCGTCTGGAAGGTATTTCCAAGCAGCAATTGTTGAGGGCAAGAAGGAATTTCGGTATAAAGAAGTCCTAGACATCTTAGTGGGATGAATTACGTAACGATCTTGTAGATTGCTCACCAACTGATTGTGGAGACAATTAAGACAAATATTCTGGACTAAGACCTTTGACCATTTTGAAGAAAAGAATGAGCTTGTGTTTGGACCTTCTTGTGCCAATAGTTTCCCAGCAAACTGCGTTAAAAAGTAACCTTGAGGACACAAGTCTGGTACAGTTAGAAACAATTCTGGCAGCTTCAGTTTGAATTTTATCGAACTCATTTTGTTCATACATCGTGCAATATCCCATACTACATTGGCATATTCTAGAATTGGTCGAAAAAACACGAAGTAACTTATTTCAAGAGATCTTCCATCAAGGCAAAAATAAAAGTTAAAAAAAATGTTTAAGCGTGACCAGGCCTTTAATTCAATAAACTCAATTTGTTGATGCCAGCTTCAATTGTTTGACAAAATAACACCTTAATATGCGTGACTTTTCACTGAGGGAATTAAAGTTTTATACATATGAATAGGCATAAGATAGGGTTTATCCCTCTTACTCAAAATTCAATTTTGAGTGTAAACCAGATTTTATTTCAATATCCATCTTGAATATAATTACAATTCAATTTCTGTATTTATCTGTAAGGAAGTAATTTTCATTCTATCCTTAATTGAATCAAAATATTTGTTACTTTCCTGTCAATGTTGAAAACTCAACCAAAAGCATTCTTGATTGCCTATTTACCAAGATAAGATGTCCGGCTCTCCAGATAAATCAATTCATCAAATAGAATTGTGGGAAAAAAGCAAAGTCACTGGCTTTAAAATCTAGCCTTGTCTACAAATATTGATGTACGGTATATTGTATTTATTTTGGAACCTAAGTATAAATCAACTGTTGATGTTAACACAATAATTTCTCATGACACATTTATTTCTCATACCTCTCCAACATTATGTGAAGGAGAAGTAACCTTTTGTGTTGTAACAATTTACATATAGTATAATTATCTTTAACATGTTGAAATAACTCGAAATGTATGCGCTTTCAAGTTTAAACTTTAAGTTTACTAGAAGCAGACCAAGTTTTGTTGGAAAAAATGAAAAGGTTTCAGTAGACTTCTCATAAAATAATTGCTCTTAAATTGTTTGTTAATTGCATCCATGGAGACAGAAAGTTAAGTGTATGTGAGATGACAATATAATTGATGTTGACCTCTTTGGTGTCTACCGGGTTACTAGGTAGAGTTATGAATTCTTTAACAGTCCCAGTCAAAAATTAATAAAATACTTGTATATAANTTTTTCTAACTGGAATACGGCAGTGTATCTTCTTGTCAAAATATTGTTAGAAGATTGGCTCGCGACGTCGCGTTTATAACTTCGATTTTGCGTCATTTTTAGAACGTCCGAACCTACCGGACTGTCCGAATCTACCAGTATAGGGGCTATGTAAAGTGATTTTATATCTTTAAAACACACAATAATGATACGATAAAGGACATTATGCATTATGCATGAAACGTAAATCGGCGTAATACATCAAAAATACTTTTTGTTTTTCAAAAATCAAATTCATTCAGCTGTTTACTTATTATCGGTCATACATGCAAAGCAATACACTTAAAGTGATTTCATATAGTTTGTATTGTCCAAATTTGATATTCAATAGGATATTAATGTGAATCCGAAACATTTAAGGTTATTTACTTTTCTGGATTTTCAGAATAAACTAACACGATGAAAACTGACACTTAACACTTAAATGTTGTTATTTTAGGCAATGTAGTAGCAGATACAAATGTTTTTTAAATGTACATTAGCACGTTGTTTCAATGAGAAGAAACATAACGACTTCCTTCTTTGTATTGTTACTGATGATATCAATTAATACCTTAAACGGATTGGGTAAACAATCCCAATTTACCTATGTAAGATACCTCATGTTCTAGAACAATTCTTCGGCTCGAGCAGTCTAACTATTGGGCAAGTGGGAAATACTGTCATGTTCTCGCTAACACAACGACTGTTTGCTTTCTGATGCTCGAATTCTTAACTATCTGTACATGTGAGATAGAATTCGTGTTTCGTGGAAATTATATTATTTACGAATATTCAAAGTAATTGTCTGTCTGGCATCCGTTGCTTGAATGAAGTAATGAAACGAACCAAACTATTTTAGCTGCCCAATGACATAAGTAAGAATAAAATATTACGGAGTCTGGTTGGTGCCCTATTGAATGTCGCAAGTCGACCTTTGAGGTAGACAAACGACAATTAACCTGACGCACGACAATTAAAAAAAAGTGCAAGAGACAATTTAAGACGACATGCGACATTGGAAAATTTCATTGTCGCATTGTCAAGTTAATATTTGCAAGACAAGTTGATTGAAAATTTATAGTCTTCTAAAAGTGTCGCTTGCAATCGTTTAATATCGCACGTCTTGTCCTGCGCCGATATGATTGTCGTCTGACGACATGACATGTTCTTGTATTATTTCAATAGTGCATTATAAAAAGATATGAAGTAACGGTAAAACAATATTTGTTGGATATCAATGCCGATCAAAACACACATTACAAAATGTTTTGATTACTTTTGAAACGTACTTAGCTTTTCGTTAATGTCCATTATTGACACATATCTGCACAACCTCAGCATTAGAAAACACGTTGAAATTCGATTGTATAATCAAAAAAGCTAGTCTGTGTGAAATTAATTAATTATACATTCAAGGCTTTGAATGTTTACACAGTTAAAATATTAAACAATCGAACATTTGAATCTTAGTACGGCATCAGCTCGACTTTCTCGCGACAAATGATTAAAATACTCAATGTACGGACATTGGACCTGCAGAAGTAACTGCACAATATTATAAGGCGACATGCATTACGTTCCCATCCATGTTCCAATTGTGAAGTGGCTTTGCAGTTTCATTAAATCCTACTTAATTGCTCATCGTGATTAGAGCAGAAACAAAAGTATCCTTTATAGAATAAGGAGGCAATAACGCGCATAAGAATTGAGCTGTTGGAATGAAACGTCAACACTTTGTGTTGTTATTATACGGACTTGAAAAGTAATTGTCTAGATTTCACCGGCTTAAGTGAAGTGTTTGTGAAAATAGTTCATACACCGATGAAATGCGAAATCATGCGAGTCAATTCTAAAACTATATCCCATTAACTCATCAGTATGTTTGATGGTGTTTGTGTAAACACCTTTTTTAGGAATATGATGTACACAAAGATCAGCGTACTTTTTGAGTTCTGACATTTCATGACAGTATCTAAATGGTGAATGTAGCTGTAAGTGATTTCTTTTGTCAGCTTATCCCCCCAGCTTTAAATAAAATTCGGAAACGTTATCAACATAGTTAAATGAATATTTTTATAAAAAAAATAATGTTTGCTTACATTTTTTAAATGATTAGCATAAGTCCAATTAAATCATGTGTGTGAATCAATATGTGAAAGACATAATACTTTACGATACTGTTCATTAATTAACCACATACTCATACTTTATGTTATTTAAACAAACTTTAATATTGTACTTACTTGAGATGTTAACCAACGACATATAGGAATTAAGGACTACTTTAAATAAAAACGAATCAATAAAACATGTTATCTATCTTTTTCAATGGTTACTTTTCAAGGCTGAAAAGTATATCACATCCCCTTTCAGTCTAATATTTAATCAATTAACCCCATTTCTATTTTCTGTTCTTACACATAATGGTTAAACATATCGCGCCATTGGTGCAAAAAGGTACCATGTGGCATATAATGTCAATGCCAAATGGGGCGATATCTTGATTACCTAAAATATGCATTAGCTTTCGGCAACCTATTAAACAATCATTATTTTACTATTGTTCCTGAAATGCTGCGCCAATCGAAATTGATTGTTTTCCAAACGAGCATCAAGTAGGTCAATTTAGGTGAAAGGCGTTTAACTGTCTTCGTGAATCCGTGGGTGTTTCCTGATAACAAGACCTAGCACGAAGAACTTTTCTGTCATGAATGTGCGAATGTCATCATCGCGTGTAGAGGCGACAATAATTTCAAAGATATGTGTGTTGACTAGATCAATAATGGATCATGCTCTTTCTACGTTATAATTGATAAAGTTCTAGTTTTATTATTAGTCCCGAACCAATTTAAACGAAGGGGAACTTCATATTTATCCTCCGTCGGTAATATTTGTATCCGTTTAACCGGTGTGTCTGTCTATGTGTCCGTCCGTCCTCCAGTCCGTCCTCAAAATTGTAGTCTTTGATTTATCAAAAGAACTGACGATCTTGGGGGTCATTTATGTATACTTATAAATGGCAGTGTGAGGATCATACACGACCCGTTGTTTCTAAAGGTCGGATCACTATAACTAAAAATATATCAAACCCTAATATTATTACAAATATAGGTAAATACGTTATCTTGTTCCTTTTATACAAAGTGGGTTTAACATTTGTCTGTATGTCGACTCCTATGTCGGTTCATTCGTCTATTTGTCCGTAAACAAAATATATAATGCCATGAGACATTTTTATATGGTCAATATAAAATGAATGCACAATACTAGGGGTAAAACATTTTTGCCGGTATGATAATCATGAATTGCTAGTAATTCTGTACAAAAACGTGTCAGGGTTAGTATTATTTACCGTTTGTATATCAGTATTGTTAACCAAGCATACCAAGCATCGTACTCTGTCAAATGAAAAGAAAAAACAATCCGAAGATAAACATAACTAATTGCATATTTTGCTGAATCATTTCGCCCTTAGTGTACTCTTTTTGCTGTCAATTTGACGAAATAAGTCGTGTTTGTTTTCTCCTGTTACACCAATGCGACCCCTTAGTGTGAACTTAGCGCCCGATGTTTGTATAATGGATATAGAAAATTACCAACATCAATTCATTTCCGCCAATCTGATGGCCGTTAGGGAAATAATACTTTTCGTGGAATGCGTCCTTTCCGGATAAACGATATATAATGGCGATCCGGTAAATAGGGCATTATAGCAATTAGAGTTCACACATCATTACATCGATGAACTATGAGTACTAACGTACTTGAATATGCATATTTACATAATTATGCATAAATATAGAAAACAAAAATATATAATGTTTCCTTATTGTAATAAATGAAAGCATTTTCATCAAACGTATTAAAATGTTATCCAAAATGTCGTAGTTCATGTGCCGTAAAACAAATAGCAAGCAGGTTAACATGTACATTTCTCCTTGACAAAAATCTAAAGCTGACGTTTAAATTTCACAGATAAATTACGTGGTATGCAGATTCATTTTTCAACAGTGAAATTAATTTACGAATACTACGTACTGCAGGTATATGTTTTAGTACAACTAACTTAAAATACTGATTTGATACTGCATTGCTTTATCTGGGTTAAGAATGTTAGCTTATCATATACCAATATGTTTTCTGTTCTTACACTAAATGGTGTTGTAATGTAATTTGTTCAATGTCTAAGAAAGCAAAACGCAAAGAATATTACTTTACAGGAGCAAACGTACCGAAAAAGTGTGCACTTTTCCACAGTATTAAGAAAAAAAAACAAGTACAAACTACTCTAGGTATGTTAGAAAAGATTTACATCTAAGAAACTATGAATACGCACTTATATACATCTCACGGGCTTTTATATTAATGTGTAGATCAAAAGTGTGTTACACAGAAGCTAGCTATATACTATCAACTATGTGTACTATATTTATTGCGTAGACTGATTAAATTAATTGTCGCAATATTGTATAATTTAGAACGAACAAGGACTGAATATTTCTATTAACTAAATGTCAAAGTTTAATTAATTTTATCTTTGTACTATCTTAATATCTGAAAAAGAAAATATAAATTCCGTGGTACAGAATATTAGTGTTCGTGCTAAATGTTATACGTTTCATCGTCAATGTTCCACATTGACCTTGAATATTCGTGGAATTAGTCTTTTTTTGTATATGTATGTTCTCATTGTTATTTTTGCCACGATGTAGTTGGAAATAAACTGTATACTGTATAATACTTAAAGACATACTCCCCAACTGGTATACATGGAAGCAAGTGTAGATATATGTGTGTCATTATTTAGTTGAGAAGGCATTTTACCAAGTGAGCGATGAGAATTTAATAGCTAAAGCACAAGCCGGGACAAAACATTTAAGACGCCGCAGTAAGTTCTGAATATACGAAATCCAAATCTTTAAGCAATACCTTCAGAAGAAAATTGTACATATTACTTATTGATCAATAATGTAGCGTATAGACATTTTCTTTTCTGTCGAATTTGCGGAATTTTATCGTTTCTAGTTGACACCGTTTTCCTACGAGGGCTCATACAGTTTCATAATGTAATTTAAATTGAAATCGAACTGAAACAGCTAATAGACGCTTTGTGTTGCTTCAGTATATTATCATTTTAACTTCACTAATGATCAGAGAAAATTGTACTTTCATGGATAGAAAAGCCTCGAGTGAATTGTTTTTCTGTGATCTGATGTATTTAAATCAATAACTATCATAACGTACAAGTTTTTATGTTTTTTAAAATGCTTATTTAAACAAGATGTTTTAGATATTCAAAGCAAGAGTAATGTCATGGGTCACACTTCCTCAATTAAACGTATAGATAGATATGGATAATATTTACTTGTGACTGTGTCGAATATTAAATTAATATTTAACGATTAACTGCAGGAAAGGATGGACTTAATTATTATCATGTTCTCATTATAGAGTGAATGTTCGTATTCGAGTTTAGTTTTGATTTAAATATGTATGTTTGTAAATATATCCAAAATTTATATATTTTAACGGTATCAAACAATGTGTTTCTAAATGATGCTTTTACAATCCAAGAAAAGTGAGGTTTTTATTTGTCTTTTGATATCAATGTTATGTTCACCTTTTAAAGATGTATTCGAATTGTTTACAAAGTATTAAGGTCACACATTCAAACCATTTTTCAGTAGCTACCACTTTTTAAACTTACATGAATGCAATACGTTGGCAGATTGTACCGATGTCATGTTTTGTAGTTTTTATTTTACTCTTGTAATCCTTATTGCTTATTTTATAATATATTAAGGTGTTATAAATTGCATACATACGATATATTGTTATAGATTAAGATGTATCCTCGATTGTTAAACAGTACAGTACAGTTGAATAAAACACAACAACGAATATGTCATTGTTATTGTTACGAATATACACATTAAAGGCAGGTTAACATAAACTAGAATGTTTTGATACAAAACATAAAAATGTTACCAAATAAAATATAACAACTGTGAAGATTGATAAATTATAAATCAGGAAATTTCTTGTTATGACATGTTGTTAAGTAACATCAACATTTTTGAACTCTTAACTATTCACTATATTAATGTTTATGAAAATGTATTTGGTAACGTCATTTGGCGAAATTAGCATCAATGCCGCTAGTCCTCAGTGTTTGTCAGTGCCACCTCTGGGATTTACGGCACACAATTCGCTGAAAAGCATGATGAAATCCCTGTTGAAGATGGTGTAAATGATTGGATTCAATGCGGAACTACAGTAACCGGCCCAAAATACCACGGTGAAGACTTTGTTACCAATGCAATCACAAAAGCTGGTAATAATGTACAATGTGAAAAAGGGAAACCAACACAATATGAACGTTGCCATGACAATACCAAGCACAATGGTAGCGCGTCGTTCACGTGATTTTGCTATTTTCCGTTTGTGTATTTCGTGTTCGCGTAGGGAGGCAGTTCGCCACCCCTTACTGTTTTTACCGTCCTTAACATTATCTCTTGGCTTCTTCTTACGAGACAATCGTGTGCCCAGATTTTTAATAAAAACGTTATGAGTATCCTTGGCGGAGTTGCAACTCTTCTTGTCTTTGTTATCATTTAAATTATCGACAACATTTTTTTTTACCTTTATCAGTTACTTTCTGGACATTGTTTGGAACTAAATCAAATTCATCAGTATTTCCTTCCTTTCCGATAGGTAACGCGTTATCTACATGACCATCTGAGTCACATGTGGCGATTTCAAATGTTCTTTGCTTTTTTTCAAAACAGCAATCATCATCTGTGTCATGCTGATTGCTATTGTCAGTTAAAAATTCAACTTGTGATTTAACATCTCTCATAGTAGATGAATCATTGCATGTATTCTCTATTTTCTTTTTGAGTTTTATAGCCTTCTTATCAAGATTTTTTCGAGCCAATGCCCGTGCTGCCAAGAATATTTTAAAATAGACAAACACCATTATCACGCATGGAATATAGAACGAGCCCATTGTAGAATAAAGTACATAACCGATGTCACCACTCAATAGGCACAGAAGATATTCTGAAATCGGACGCGGGTTCTTCCAGCCAATTAGTGGAGGCACGCAAATAACAGCGGAAAGAAACCAGACGGCTGCTATCATAAGTGCGGCTCTTTTTGCCGTTCTTAGTCGCGAATACTCTATTGCTCTCGTGATTGACCAATATCTGTCAAGACTAATAAGGCGAATGCTTAGTATTGAAGCAGTGCACAGTAAAACGTCTATCGCCTTCCATAGGTCGCACCATATTCAGTAAGGACACAACAAATTCAAATTGAATATATCCGTTTCCTCTCCAATATGCAAACGTTTAATCGGACCGATGGCATTATCTGTGCCAATTTCTTTCTTCATTATTTTGTGTTCGTTCCTGAAAATGAAAAACAATCAATATATGTATAAAGTGTTTAGCATCTGATTAAGTTTAGTATATCTTCAAGAATTGTATAGATGTTGTTAATAACAGTTGATAACAAATTTGAACAAACTATTAAACACTACACTGTTATATATGACACAGTTAAAACTATTCGTCTCGTGGAAAATTTGAATCGTATATACATTTATTCGTTCCGAAAAACAGGCCATATGTTTGTACTAATATTTAATGAGACATAATTGGGTAAAAATAAAAATTATTGCATTAAATATATTAAGATCTATAGTATAGCAAAGAATTAAACATATTAATTATAACGCCATAAGTACAAATAACAAATACAACCTTAGTATATATTTTTTATAACATTAATTCACCTGTTTATATAAATGAAATGGTCACTTAAATAGTCCACAAATTAACTGTAAGTGTTTTTGGAATAAAAAATAAGTTGGGCAACTAATAGTTGTAGGGTTAATCAGTGAAAGTTCGGATAATTGTACAAGGACTCCGAATGTCAAGATGATGCGGTAGTGAANTAACACATGTTTATCTGTTTAATAAGTTTGTTGTAAAATATCTCCACTTTCTACTTATAAGTTTATATCTAACTTTTGTCATCCTGTTCGTATATATTGAAACGTCTTTTGCACTTTCTCCACCTATATGTTTATTATCATATACTTTGTATGCGCTGTTTTGTAATTTTTGTTTGTAAATATGTTGTCCTTATGGTTCTTTTGACCATTTGGAACTTGTGAAAACAAACTATCAAGCTATAAATAACATGTTTAATAAGCTTGTTGTAAAAGATCTCCACTTTTTTTACTTATAAGTTTATATCTACCATTTTCAATCTTGCTCTCATACATTGTAACGTTTTTTGTTTTTGTTTTCTCTTTTTGCACTATCTCCACATATATGTTTATTATCATATACTTTGTGTGCGGTGTCTTGCCATTTGTTGCTTGTAAGTATGTTGTCCTCATGGGTCTTTTGACCTTTTGGAACTTGTGAAATAAACTATCTACGATGAAACTATCTACAATTTGAAAGAAGCAGTCTACGCATGTTCTCAATACTGTCCTTAAATGATACAAATTAAATTATAAAGCTGTTACACAACAAGCAAACACGAGGTCACAAATTTGTCACTTAATACTAACAAAGGAACGTCTTTCGAGTGTTAACTGTTTCGCTTGATGAATATAAACAGCCGTGTAATGGGACTCATCGACATATGACGGAGACAAATTCTGAAAGAAAAACAAGACCATTTATAAAAACGTCACAGAATCGTTGTATGCACATTTCATATGCAATATGTACTATGTTCATTTATATCAACTATTTTGTGAACGTGCATGTAATAAACAGAGTTAAGGAATGTGCCGTGATACACAATTTATATATGAGTGAACTGTAATATGCACGCATGCATACATGAGGAGCGTCGTGAGATAACCAGGCCTAATGACAAAATTTTCGAATTTGGGATTTTTATAGTTTCTTCTAGTGCAGTCCTTTCTGAGCGTAACGGAATGTTTGTTTTAAGTATCCGATGCAAAACGGCGGATTAATGGGCATTTAATGACGTCACATAATCCTTTTTTTTTCTATTTGCTTACGTTATGACGTTATATTTATGACGTGTAATTTTTTTTGTATCACATTTCTTTCAATATTTATCAATACTTTTTAATCACTTAACCCGGTAACAACTTACAACAATATGATCAAAATAAGTATATTTTATATTTTCATTATTCGTAACAACATTTTGTTTCCTAGCAACGATATAATGTCGGCGATAAGACAAGCGTGACGTGTCGCGATTTTAGACGGCTTGTGGCCAATTTTGATCCTAAACCAGTCATAATTTGTAAAATCTTACCGACATAATTATAAATAAATGTATCAAATTGATGCAACGTTTAAGGCAACATTATTTTCTAAATCGTTATCCTTCATTTTACGACAAAACAAAATATAGAGCTACCTAAAAAAACTCTTAAATTTGCGATTTCTACTTGACGTCGAGGGCAGATTGTAGGGTTTGTTTTGTTTTACTTTCATTGCACATTTAATGCATAATTCTTCGAAAGGCTTATATATAATTATATATTATAATTATTATATTATAAAACAACCAATGTTATGTTGTTATGTGTTTACAAATGGTATAAATTGCATAGGTACGCAGTTACATGGATTTATGTTAAGTGTTCACGCATTCAGTGCGGAATTATGAACTATGTGTTTGAGCATTTATGTTTTAATTTGCATGTGAATTGTACATACGAAAATGTGTTACGTATTGTAAAATAAGCATAATTAAAAAAGATTGGCGAATTGCAGCATATGTTTTTGTAAATATGAAAACAATCAACAACAGTAGTTTATGCAATAACGTTACTGCAGTCTGTTTAGTTCATTTTATATTCATATTGTATTTGGAAAATAATGTAGTTTGTACGCATGTCTTGCTACCTACACAGATCCCAGAGCGTGTATTGGTCCTTGATTTCAACACCTAAAACCCACTGAAATGTGGCCTGTTCTGAGAAAACTGGGCAAAATGCTTGTGCGTAAATTGTCATCCCACATTTGCCTGTGCAGTCCGCACAGGCTAATCAGGGACGACAATTTCCGCTTTTATTGAATTTTTCGTTAAAATAATGTCTCTTCTTGGCGAAAATCCAGTTTAGGCGGAAAGTGTCGTCCCTGATTAGCCTGTGCGGACTGCACAGGCTAATCAGGGATGACACTTTACGCACAAGCATTTTGACCAGTTTTCTCAGAACACGCCACAAATACGTAGTACCAGTTTTCAATGGTTGGACCGTTCATACTACATGTATCAGTATAATACTTATGCTATAGCCAACGTTAAACAGAAAATCGCGCAAATCATCGCCAGGAAGTAATCTCTTTGAGTAAATGACTAGGTAGTCTAAAAAAAACTGTATATGATATCTGCACATAATAATGTTTTAATTGCGAAACAAATTATGTTGTTATAATAGCTTAACCCATGTATGCCTAGCGTCTAGAAAAAAGGCCTTGGCAAACAGCGTAGACCTAGATGAGACGCCGCATCATGCGGCGTCTCATCAGGGTCTGCGCTGTTTGCTTTAATAAATTTCTGTAAGAAATATTCTTAATATAGAAATGAATATACTAAACATCCCTAATTTTGGAAATAAATTAATCCTATTTAGAAGGATGGGAGAGTCCACTAGGCATAAGTGGATTAAAGTGTAACTCCAAGTAGAGACAGACATCAGTCAGTAGTTAAACTTTGCACGAACAAGTTGCTGTTTACGTCCTATACTTATAAACAAACATCGCAATATAGCTACACAATCTAGAAAATAATCTCAAAACTATGAATGTGTGTGTTTTTCAAACTTGTTAAAAGTNGAATTGTAGCCATTTTGACGTCACAAACCACGTGGCAGCCACAGTGAATTTACAGGTGCCATATTGTTTCACTATCCTGTGCCTATTTTAGGAGTGGAGATGGGAGTGATTCACCATCCTTTCATTGAAGATTTCCCCCTTTATTTTTTATTTGACGGGAATTTTTTCATAATGACAAAGAAGGAAACATGTTACAGATTGTATTAATATCAGTATTGTCAACAAGATTCACCCATCTTTTTCGAAACCTGGAACATACACTGCTATCAACTTTATAAAACTTTCCAGTCACTTACTTTTATTATTCTGATCCAAATTATTTGAATTTAAAAAACAAAAGAAAATGAAATAAAAAAAATATGTATTTTGAATATTTGATCATAACTCATTTGGCTATAACTGTTAACTTGTTAATGCTATTGAAAAGAAACTTTATATGCACAAAGAATACTTAGACAAGATATAATTGTTGTTAATTTGTTTGTCTGTTTTGGCGAGGAAGTATGTACTACCTTCCAAGATCTGTTCATATTATAGTGTCATTTATATATGTCCATTGATTTTTGACTAAGTTGTAAACCTTAGATTTCGAGAATTTTTCTAAAATACGTTTTCTGTTCATTTTGCCTAAACACTTGCAAATATTGACATAATTTTTGGTGTGTCTTCATATCATTTTTGGTGTATCTGCTTGTCTTGAGGTCAAGTTTTAGTTTTGTTCTAGTCCATTGATTGTTGGCATAGTTACCGGTCTTAAACTTTGAAATTATATCTAGAAAACAGTATTCTACACTTATTTCTTAACTACTTTCAGATATTGGCCTGCCTTGGTATGTGAGTCAACCTGCATGATTTACAAATCAAGTTTAAGTTTTGTTTTGGTCCATTGATATTTGACGAAGTAAAGAGTGTTAAGCTTATACATTTTCTCTTAATTAAAAGTTGTCCTGACCTTTTTCAAACAATTTCTTATATTGACCTGATGTTTGGTTGACCAAGCATTTCACAGGTATATAGCAGCTGTTCAGCTTCAATGTGCAGAAGGGACATCTTGTTTCACCAAAAACAGCTCTTGTTGAATATTTAATGTAATCCTACACACTGATTAAGTTACATTTTAAAAGCTTTGTAACTTGACTTCTTCTTTTTAAACTGTTACTGAACAACACCTTTTGGATTGTCCTAAATTGAAAGATATTTCAGACAATTACAATTAGAAAATATTAGGAAGAAATCATCTTGATAAAAGAAGAAAGTGTTAATTTTGAGCAATTTCTCCTTTTATCATAATGATTTCTAGAGTCATCTGTAACACAATCTAAAATCTCATTGTGGTTATGAGTAAGTACATATTTTTATGCAATCTAACTTCAAACAAAGGAAGTTTATTTGTTTATTTGTTCCAGTTTCTTAAATAAAAATAATAAATAAAAAAAAATTGTTTGTTTTTTTTCTTTCCAGTTTCCTTAAAATCCTGGTACTATAGAACCCAATTTCAATCAGAACATGCTTGAAAATTAAGCATTTTCTATACAAAATTCTTGTACAATGTCAATGAGATTCATTTGTCTATACTGTCTGAAAATTTATTTGTAATTGAACTAGTGGCATCAAAGTAAAACAATAAACTTATGTAAATTATCAAGCTAATTTGCCAACTGTGCAGATTGCAGACGTCTTCCAGAACCCAAGTTTTTATTTTGAAATCCTAGGTTTTTACCAGAATCAAAGTTATCATGAAATGTGCATCATACAGCGATAGCCTAGATTCTTATTTGAAAACTAAGGTTCTGGTAAAAACCTAGGTTCTCAGAATGAGAAACTAGGTTCTCATGATAAAAATAGTTTCTTGGGTTTATTGAACCGCTTGTCATAATCTGTGGATTTCATTTGAGAACCATAGTTCTCATGAGAACCTAGGTTTCCATAATCAAAAGATGGTTGTAACATCTATCGATGAGGTAGTTGGGGATGATTCAAAAGCAACTAAAGAACAGCTTATTGCCAGGTTGCCAAATGATTGTACAAAAACAGCAGGTTTGTCAAAGAAAATTGGTATGGCAGTAGGAATGACATATGATATTTGTGCCAATCTTGATGTAAACGATGGACTTGCGAATGGTTCAAATTGTTTAATAAAGTCCATTGAAAAGAAACAACAAAATACAGAAGACCAAGTATTGTTTGGGTGCAATTCAATGATGAAAAAGTTGGGAATGAGTGGCGATCAAAATACAAATACCTTTTTCACAAGGATATTCTGCAGACCTGGACACCTATCTTTGTTGTGAAGAAAACTTTTATTTATATGAGAAAAATATTTATGAGGATACAGTTCCCTCTTCGTCAAGCAATGGCAAAAACTATACATAAAGCACAGTGATACTTTGAATGAAGTTGTAATTGACTTGTCTGGATCTCGTGTTTTTGCCCATGCACATTATGTTGCTCTGAGTAGATCCAGGTCTTTATCAGGTCTCTGTTTAGTGGACTTTAATGAAAGTAAGATTTCAGTATCACAAAAGGTTAAAGATGAAGTGATCAGGCTACGAATGGAAAGCCCTTTAAAATTATGTTATATTCCATTATATGAGATAAGAGATGCTTTTTATAAGGTTGTATCTTTAAATACAAGATCTTTGATACCCCATCTTAGTGAAATATTTTCAGAGCCAAACATTCAAGCTGCAGATATGGTTTGTCTTGTTGAAACCTGGCTAACTAGTAGCGATACAACAGAAACAGTAAATATACCAAATTACAATTTATTCAGAGCAGATGGCTTTCAGCATGGCAACAGTAGGCCTCACCGAGGAATTGGTGTGTACGCAAAGGAAAGTATTAATGTTGTCAAACAGACTCAATATAGCAGTAGAAGTATTGAATTTGTAACAAGCGAGCTTTTTAACGAAACAAGACACATAGTAATTGTGTCACTGTATAAAGCTCCTGCTAGTTCTCTTGATATTAAAAAGTCTATGTGAACAACACATTATACCCCTAATTTCAGGAAAAGAGTTCATTATCATTGGAGATTTTAATTCAGATGTACTTGAACAAACCAATTCAGCCTGTGAATATATTGAAAAGGAACTTCATTGTAAGCAGATTATATCAAAACCAACACATGATTCAGGGTCTCTTTTAGACCATGTTTACTCAAATATTGATGCTCTGAGATCAGGTGTATTAGAATGTACTTGGTCAGATCATTCAATGATATATTGCTCCGTGAATAGCTAATTCATTGGGCATGCTTTTTATCCAAAGGCAGAGGGATATTGTATTGACATTGTTCGCCTGTCCGCCCTTTTGCCCATAAAATTTTCTGTCTGGAGCCATATTTTGAAACTGCTTTGGTTGATTTCATTGAAACTTGGTATGAGTGTATTTTTGGTTAAGAGAATAATACACGTTAAATACCGTCGCAATCCATTTGTTAAAAGGGATTTATGACCGTTATTGACTTGAAAAACAAGCACTTTTTTGTGTCAAGAGCAACATCTTGTAACTGCAAGGGCAGATTTCATTGAAACCTGGTATGAGTTAATATATGGATAAGAGGAATATGCATGTTAAATGGTGTTGCAAATAGGAGTGAAACTATTCAATTTAGATTTTTAATGAAACAATTCGATTATTTTCGATTCAATTTGATTCACATACACTAAGAACAATATTTGAAAACTGAAACAAACAACAGAAACAATAACATTTTTGGCAATAACCATTCACTGGAATTTGTTTGAGTATACTCTACCATGATGTGACCAACCTTTAACTCCAAACAATCATATACTCATACTAAGCAACACAAACATAGATCATGCACTGAAATTGGCTCAGCTTTAGTATAGAATAAATCATCATAAAATACTGATATCTTAAATTGTCGAAAATGACAAAGAAACTCAAATTTGTTAAAATTGTTTCCTTTATGTTAAATATTCTAGCCAGTAGAGCGATTCAGGCCCTCATGGGCCTCTTGTTTTTCTTGTGGAATGTCCACAAAAACAACTTTGTGGTACAATGTTTCCACTCCCTTAGATATAAGACAAAAATAAAAACTTGAAAGTGGTTTGAAGATTGTCTCTGAATGATGCCGCTGCCATTGAGCTTCTCTGGGTGTATAAAGCCACACTTTAGTTCTATAATTGGCATTTCAGTTTATAACGGAACACAGATATGTCAGAACAATATGTGTGTATGTATTAAGACATGAATTTGGTCATGCACTCTTTGTCCTTAACAACAACTAAATAAAGACTTGTTGATTTTCTGACAGGTGTAAATATGTCGTTTTCTTAAAATGTGTCTAAAACTGTGTGAAACTGGTTGTTCTCATGACCAATTTTCTTGATGATAACAGCGTATTAACTTATTTCCATAGAAGAGGAAGCATATACGCCAAAGTTGGTGAGGAAATGATGAACATATATGATGCGAAAGAAACATAATAATTGTCAGGTTTTCTGGCCGTTGAATACCTTTTTTTTCACAACAAAAACAATTCTTCTGGATATTCTGTGTTAAACCTGATTGTATTACGCATCAAGTATTTGCGTTATCTTCTTAGGTACAGAATTTTATGTTACAAGTGGTCATATAGCGTAACCAACACATTTTCTTATAATTCAATTTGTTCATACAATAAATAAAAATATTACCTGATGATAGCTTAAACGTTGCACATTAGTGTATTCTGACGTTATTGAAATAAAGCCATAATTAATAAAATACTTTTTCTATGAATATGGTGGGTGAGTGTCATACTTATGTGTCATTTGAGCTAAATACAAGTTGTGTTTATATGTTTTTCTGGACTATTAAACACATGTTTATGAATATTCTTCTTGTATTTATATGTGTCAATATAAGTAGCAGACATTGGAAGACTGATGTTGTTGATGAAAGTATATTGCGTTTTTTGTTATATATTTAATTTGCAGAGATCACAGAAAGATATCTTTATACGAGATAACATTCTATTCTTGACTGAAAAAAACATATAATTGTATGAAGTATGTTTTTGTGTATTTCCAGGTGTGGTATACCAAAGGAAAAGAGGAAAGCATTAAAGCGCAAATAAGACCAAAAAAGTATAACTCTGGAAGCAAAACTGGGCTCACCATTGCCTTGGTCACTTCAAAAAATCAGGTCTGTTTTTTTTTCTTATAAAAATCAGCTGTGGTTGTAGTTCCATTATGATATTTGATTATGGACATGTTTGTTTTCATAAATAATTATTATATACGGATGAATACATTCTTAAAGAAGAGAATGTTGCAAATAACAAATCGTTATATATTAAGTGTTTTTGAATATCCCAAGCTAGTAATATACGTTTCTGTAGCCCTGATATTGTTGGTATTTTTAATGCTTTTTTACACATTTTTTTTAACTTTCAACAGCCGAATATTAACATGGTCCCTTGTTTCATTTCACATTTCAAAAATCATGTGTTGACAAGTAAGTGCAGGTAAGTTAAACAATAATTTTTCATATGGTGAACAATAGGTTGCATATGTTCCCATTCAAAAACGTGATTATTTAGAAACCTTATATAATTGTTCCTGTCATGAATGAACAACTGACCATCAAGGAAGTGAAGAAATCTTCCCGGCAGACTAGCACCTTGTCCTTTGTTATGTCCTCACGATTGCACAGCCGATTGTCATCAACTGTTTAATGAAATGGTACCAAAAGGTTGAGCAGACAGAACAGTGAAATACAAGTCCTCGATATCCCAACATTACAACAGGCAGGGAGTTCCTTCACTAACACGGTGAGCAGAAAATAAGAATGAGCGCGTGCTTGTAAGGTGCGAAACTTTGTAAGGTGCGAATCTCTGGCAATAAATTGGTGATATACTTGTAGGAGATCGTGGTAAAACCTTGTTAAGTCAGTCTTTGGTGGCCCAATAATGGGCAAAAGTACAACATGTGATGATGATTAATATTGCTTACATCGAAAAATGTAAACTTCAAATTTACTCAGATAATAGAAATATCTGTGAAAATAAACGTAATTTTGAAAACAAAACTGTACCGTAAACAACAGCCTGTATACATATTTTCATAAACACATTTTCTGGAATATCATTTGGACCGTTGAAGAGCATGATTACAAATGAAAATACAATTTTGATAGGAGACAAATCTCCATAAATTAATGTATAATCGTGTGTGTGTATACGCCAGTACAAAGTACCACATGTGTGTAAGGCATACTGCGAAACCACATGGTACACAGGCTCTTACATACAAAACCAAAACAAACTGGTTATACACAATGAAATATAGATATGCTGTCCAGCATGAAATATGCACAGTAGAATTTTATTTTCTCAAAGTCAACGGGAATGTTATAACGACTTCAATATTTATCCGAACTCAAACTATGAAAAACATGTATGCTGTTATATGTTCTACTTTTCGATGTTTAAGATATGCCAATATAAAATATAAAAATATATTAGAAATAACAGTATAATTTAGACATTGTATACGAGAATTACAATTATGAATGTCAATTTAAAATTAAGCATGGACCAAACAACAAGTTACAGATTTACATGATTATGCATGCATCAATACATTGTAAAACGAAGCACAAAAGCACACGTCACAAAAAATAATTTGTACTTTTTGTCAAGCCCACTTGCAGATTGTCAAATAATTTATAATATTATTGACAATAGGCTTGACATGTTGCCGACAGGAATTTAGTTTATTAATCAAGGAATTCCTAAGGTTTGGAGGAATATAAACGATTTTGCGATCAATATCATCAAATGGCATGACACGTATATTGCATCAGTTTGAGAAATCCTTCCCTCCACATCCAGCAAAAGCCTCTAGTGATAATAAATTCACCAATAAACATTGATTTATTGAATGTAAAGTGCACGCATTCCCAATAAAAGATAAGCCTAAACAGGATGCCATGTTAGCAATGTTTAAAAATCCTTGACAGCGGTTTACCATTATGCGAAGATCTTTCAATAAACTAAGATTGGAAACATCAATGCAAGACAGAGGGAGATCTGTGTTGTCTCAGTCATGGCCCTCTGTTATCTGGCGTTATCACGCGTGACTTCATGTATTACTTAATAATATAAAATTCTATAGGCTGTTTATAAGCTTTATAATTTAAATGTCAATAATAGTTCCGGCGATGTTCCCAATATAGCCTAAACTGATAAAGCTAACCATCTTACCCAGGAAAAGTGTGAGTTTGTTCACTGACCATCGTTATATGACTGAAATACGGTATAACACGGCAAAAAATCCAGCTAATATAACCAACTTTTTTATTTTAAGATTAAGATGAAAAATAAGAACAAAACATAGAATCTTAACCTTGACAAATTGGATAACCAATTAAACAAGATAATGGCCTTGAATAAACATCTGTGATATAGGCACGAGCTCATGCCCTCCATGGCAGACAATGTCCCCTCTATGGATTTTAAGCGTTAATTTTCTGCACAGTGTATGTAAGATTATCGAAATAAAGATGACAATTTTAATATACATTTTATTAATGTCACAAGTCACTCAACGACTGCTTAGAAGAAAAATGCCGACCGCCATTATTGATGAACCAATGGATCGATGTTTATATATAAATTGTATTTATTTTAAGTCAATGAACGAATGCCCGGAAGAAAATGCTTACCGTCATTATGTATGAACCAACGACCAGGTTTATCAAGTGACTTAAATCTCGGAGACCGCGAGACTTGACGTGAAATCGCGTTAAACGAGGTTATAGTATAATAAATAATTGAGTGTGAAATGCTATAAAAAGCATTACAGGAAGAAATATTTTCAGTTAATTGAGCTCGTATTACAGCTGTATTAATGTTTCGTCCTGTGCGCAAGGAAAGCATTTGATGTTTACTTAGAAATCGCCTTATCTATTAAGTTTTGGAGACTTCTGCGGGAAACTTGCATGAAGGAGCGTTACAATAAACTTAGAAGTACCCGAAATGAAACGTTGAAAATCGGTGAACTTTGATACGTGTCAGTTTTTCTTATATATTCGATTACATACTTTTTTTTTTAGCTTAGTATGCTTTTAAGAAAATGAATTGTTTTTTGAGTCCCTTCGTTCAAAATGTTGACTTTATTTTTACCAAAGTTGAAAATTTTACATTTATTTACAAAGAGCTTTGAATTTGTATATTTTGACCTTAAAATCAATACATGTGTATTTGTTTATTGACAGATCTATATATTTAAATCAGGACATATTGACGTTTTAGATGCGGTACGTTTTGACACTTCGCAGATAAGCAAACAATAATAGATGCGAAAAATACAGGTTGGGAATGAAAAAACAACAACATTTAGAATCATCCGAGAATGAGAGATATCAACTTCAAGATAAACGAATACATTTTATATGAAATAAGAATTGTGACAACCGGGAATTTCACTTTATTTTGATTAAACCCGGAATTCGATATAAACGAGTTAGAGAAATTGAAGTTCAGCTGGAAATATAAAGATAACGATAATAAGCTTGGAAATTACATCATGAGGACATGTTTGACGATATTTCCATTGGTTATTTATCCTGAGGCATGACAAATAAACTGCAAAATAAATTTAGAAACTGATAAAGTCAAGACGGCATAAACGCAAGCAACCTGTATTAAAGATTTCATAAACAATGTAACTGCAATTTTTACTGACATATACATATTCACCCGCAATTAGAAAGCGGCGAATATTCCACACCTTTTAAATACCTAAGAAAAAAACAGAGCATAAAATAATAATATAATGAAAAAACAACAACAAAAACAACTTACAACAGCACACAACATAATTAGGTTTTCATGTTGAGCCTATCTTGACTAGACATACAAACACATCATTCCGTAGTCCGTCCAAACGGTGGATTGAAGATGTCACCTTGAAACATCAGCAATATTTGACATGTGCTCAGTCTGTTTCCTGAAATGGTAATTGCTTTGATAGTAACTTCCTTGTTCCGAAAACAAATCTTTTTACATCTTTCTTCCTCAGAAGCCATCCAAAATGTCCAAAATCTCAACTTCAATCTATTTTTTCTTGGTTTAGGTATGCAATAAACTCAAGTTTTGTTGTTTAATAATTAGAGCAAGTAAAATTCTTGCTTTGCCAAACACATTTTGTATTACATGACTCACAATAGGAAAGATATTATATCATTCAGACAATTCTTAGGGATGTAACTAAAAGTGATAAGGGCGGAAAAAAACGTGCTCATATATCAATTGGGACTGATCGTGTATGAATAATTTCAGACTGAGTAATGTGTATAATGTTAAAGTCCTATTACTACCATTATGTGATTTGAACTTTTTATGAATTTCGTCAAATAATGTGGACATATAAATGAAGCATCTAGCAACATGTGGAATGTATCTTCAACGACAGAGGGGTTTTTGTATTGTAACACACTATTTTATTTATGAGAGGAGCTCTTGTCATCATAAGACGACTTTTTTGTCGCAGAACATAAAAAGATACTTATAATTATTCAGGAGCAAATATATTTAAAATAAAGCAAACAAAATACTCAATCAGCCAAGTAAACGTCACAGGAATATTCTATGACTATTGCGATATTCGTATTTTCACAATATAAATAGAATACAGAAATAAAGGAATCGACAGAAGATTATTTTTTGAGGAAGTAAAAAACTAAAATAACTTGATTCCTTTCAATTGATTATAAAAAGACAACAATATAACAATATTTAATTTATTATTCAAATAGTGATTCTTAATTCAGATCCTGAAAGACTCGATATGTTTTACAAGATGTTCGCTTTATGTAACATTACTGAATATTGAACAATAAATGGAGCATGCATATTTAATAGTTGAAGACAAAACAAACGTTGTTTGACCATCCCGCATTTTCGTTTCACATAGTAAACATATACAAGAGCATATCATTCAAATAGTAAAAAAGTACAGCAAATATTTAGCCCACATTTAAAAGATAATTTTATTTATTGCTCTTTTTTGTTCACTTAACAATTTTGATATGTAACTACAAGTAGAAAAGTTAACGGACCGCGATAACAACGACACTATGAACATTTTTAAATGATAACATGATAAACTAAATAATTGTGCAATGAAAATTAAAATTACATCTATTTTTCATGACGCGTTTGCCTGCGGTCTTGCCTTTTTGCACTGTACATTGGTACTTTAATTAAATTAAAATATTAATTCTAACATAACACTCCTCGACAAATTGCACCATATTTTATTGCCAAATTTTTCACAGAGTAACAGTTATTATTTGAATTATCTGCGACCTATTTGAACTCGTCCTTTCTTTAAATTGGAACTTAATTCTCAGGTTTATTCTGAATCATACCCCTGCATTTCGAAATTACATGTCAATCAAAGAGGTTAGTGCCTCTAATTTATTTTTCATATCGATTATTGTAATGAAGAGAAATGAATACGTCTCAGAAGGCACGAATAAAAAACCCTTACAAGCAATATGTTGTAAGCGAATAGTAATCTGTAACCGATGTATGCATAACACCATGAATATTTGATGACGATCCTGTTATGCCAAAAATGATCATGTCATGATTTCACGGGATTGGTCGCTTTGTAGGAAGACACGAATACAAGTTATTATCTCATGAAAAGTGTGTTTTCTTACGGAAAAGCATCATGCAAATACTTCAGTCGTCAAATTCCGTGGGTAGTGAAATGATCTTTTTTGTATCATGCTAATTAAGCTTATTCCTCTTATAGACATACATTTTCCTTAATTGAACACATGCCCTTGTTTGTAATTTCTTGTGATAATTTAAGTTTTTGTGTTACCATGCACTCTAAACAAATTAAAAACACCTTATTGGAATGTTGAATTTTCTTTGTTTTTGATTTTCTTTGAGACTACGAGCTTGAAATGTACTCTAAACTTGCTTGTTTTTCAATGACATTCTTCACACAAATTGACAAAGAAAGATGCAAACACTGTTTAAAAATACGCAGCTGAAAATCTAAACAAATATGAGGTAAATTCAGTAATATCCATTTAGTGCATTACAATTCGTGTTGTTAGTACGTTTGAGAAGTTATGGTAGAAATCAAATGTTTTATTAACAACACATTTCCACACTCTGTCAATCTACACATTTATAGTTGATCTGAAGATTTCTATCAAAGTCAGTTTCTTGTATCGTATAACCAACATTTTATTATGACACAATTTCTTGAGTATTTGGAGTAAAATGACTTGTTCACAAATGGTCGAAATGAACATTTTCCAACGTTTTGTCACTGATTCAAAACAATAAACGGTCAGTACAAATCAGTGAGCGAAATACCACTAAGGATGTAGACGCATACTGAAAATACAGATTTGTTTATGAATTATCATCACTTAAAATATATACAATTATAAACCGTTGCAAGTGCGAAACGACTGAATAATTTGGACATACTTTCATCTTATTTTTTCTTAAATTATAAGTTGTGTGGCTTCAATATATATTCAAAGCGACATCTCCTTCAGGTAACCCTAATGTAATATTTAAAAAAAAAAAATCTGTCAATGAAGTTGTGTGCGAACTATTAAAAAAGCAGAAACACCGTTATCAGGTTTTTTGTCTAGTTTATTTCATTACATTTATTTTCTGCATTAAATATCAGCAGTTAACAGTTTTCCAAACTGAAGTTCCGCTTAGCGTATATTTCAAAACATTGCATAGATATCAGTCCCAATGCCTGTTACTGATCAATGTTCTCTCAGCGCATGTATCCCTTGATCATCTGAGACTTGCAGAGGGAACACAGCATTTGTAATGCTTATGCTGTACTTTACATCAAACCGGTCGAGACTCTGTGTCGGACAAGAACTTGACAGAATGATAAGTTAGAGATTTGTGAACTATCGGTTGCCTTATGTATGAAACGGCAGCTAGACAGAGTATTGATTTAATATTTATTTTTTGATATAATTTACGATTTCCCCACAATGGTTATTTACAATAAAGACACACAATGGTACTTTTACAAACATCAAATAAACATACCCCCACCTACTTAACTAGTTAACCCGTATGTACCATACTGGCTTGTTCATCCCAACTGGTGTCAGATCTAGAGAGGAAGTATGATGCACAAAGTAACATACAATGTAAGTGGAAACACTGTTCTTATCAATTACAATAATTATTATTGAAAACCCCTACTGCTGGCATTAAGTACTGTTGTTGTTTCTCATTGATATCAAACATGAAAACATCAAACATCAAAAAGATGTTTGTTTAACACATATGCCACTTCACACCCACCCCGACATGCAGCCAGGTTGTCAATTAGTACAAGCGTTTAAAGATATTTATATATTTCTTAATGCTGTCAGTTCACAATGATAAAACAATCGCTAAAGAGTTGTCTATATAATCTGTCGAAACTGTTGTTCTGTTACATGCCCCTGAGACCTTTATCTTTTACTTGTTTACCTCAAAATCGACGGGTTTTCATCTTGTATTCCCCAGTAACCAGCATACTTCTTTGATTATCGCAGGTCAAGTGTTTTCAATGAAGGACAAAACCAGTTTCAGATAACAAGTCCATGATTCCTTGACCTGTGACCGCTTGACCTAAAAATCAATATATGTATTGCACTCCTGCGACCTAACCTGTATACAAACTTAAAATCATTCGTTCGTTTGATATCGTGCGGAAACAAAATTGTCTACGTGTAGAAAGACCTTCGGACCGAACGAAGAACCGACGAAAAGGCTCAACAAAATATACAACCACTGGTTCAAAAGAGGTGGGTTCCTTATAACAGTCAACAAGTCTTTGTGTTGCCAATTGGTGTTTCAGTGCAAATTTATCCAAGACCATACTCAATACAGGTTATACAACATTGTTTTACAATGAGCCATCAAAATGCATCTCATATATTTGGCGCCCCCTAAAGATAATTCGGGCCATATATATATATTATCACATATAATCACATATAAAACAAATCAAGTATTAATGTGCATATGTTTTCGTTCGCTTCGCTCGAAATTTTGCAAACAAAACACTAATTGGTTTACGTTGATGAACTAGACTTAGTGCTTTCGGTTTCATTGTGGAGGAACGCTGTAAAAATGGATTATGTTTATGTTTATGGACTGTTTCATGCCAAACATTTTACTTGAATGCGAAGTTAACTCATTTAAACTGAACAATCTAATATGAATATATATTTTGTTTAAAATCATGAGACATCCCATGAGAAGAACGCGTATAACGATCATCTGGTCCTTTTTTACGCCGGTGACCGAATTGTCTTTACAAGAACAAAGCAATTGACCAAACACCTAAACACCCATTATATTTTGGGTAATCGGCTTACAATCCTATCATTTGAAATTAATGCAGTTAAAGGACGTTTAAATCGTACAATAGGTAACATTACAGCATATTCCTTATACTTTATAAATAATATTGGTATTGTAATGGAGCGACCCCAGTGACAAAATGTTTGAAGCCAACCGAAATCATCTAACACTACTCTCAGAGGAATATTTTAAATATCAAAATTGATTAATATAACCAAGATAAGCTGTTGTTAAATTAATTCAATACACAAATAATGAGTAAAGCAAGTTAAGTTTAAAACGATTTGTCTCAAACAAGATGTTTCAAAACAATACAATGAGAATCCTGAAAAGTATTTATATAATGTTTATATAGTTTTCGTCCTTCTAATGCTGCATGCAAACTCGAGAGCTACATAATCAACACACAGACACTCCTTCGAATGGATGAGACCTCAATGACAACAGCTTAGACCCGATAATACAAGACGAAGATGGTCCCACAGGTAATCCAACTTTTCCTTAATAGCTCTCAATATGAAGAAACAAACCCTACGTGCGGTCGGTATTACTTATTGTCTTACAGAATATTGTAAGCATAATTGACTTGCAACGAACCGAGTGATTTTTTTAATATTGTGGTTAATTTGCAGCGGCGGGTATGTGAAAAGAAACTCGATATTTGCCGTCCATTCAGCGCCTAAAAAGTTATTAAGTCACTTTTGAAATACTTGATCATGACATTTTGCAAACTTTGATTTCCCACAAACTGTTTCTGCTAGTTATCTCAAACGAACACAGATGTTGTTAATCTGAATGCTTAATAATAAATTTTAAATATGCACTCCTAGTATTTTATCACGTTTTAGTGGTTGGTATCATCTGTGCATGTGCGTGATATAAGCAGTGCATTAAAAGATTTTCATCGGCAGCAATTCAAAGCAAATTATTATTAATTGAACAGTCATTGAACGACAAAAGTGGTGCAGTATAAATTGTTATGGTGTTGCACTTCGATCCATTTATATATTTCTCTTCATTTATGCAATGGTAATTACTTGTTAAGGGGTGCAAAAAGTGATCATAATTATAATCACCTGCCACCATGGATCAAACGTGCAATAAACGATCGATGTGTGTGTTTATTACAAGGCAAAATGATATCCTAGCATTCAAACAAATATAAAGTTAATTATATCCAAAAATAAATCGTGTTAAAAACATTAATTGATATTCAAGTTCATCAGAATATATTTCCTGTTATATTCCTAAAGTGCATACAATAATTTATGCTATAGTTGAATTCCCAAAACTGTGTATAGGTGCAACAGAACGATGGTGTAACAAAATAGACGTGGTCGAAATGATGGTGTTCGTTAATCTTAAAAGACAGTGGTAGCGGAAACCCGAATGAAACTGTGAGAACGGTTCAACAAAGACGTTTGAATTTAATACATAGACATTGCGTTCTCTTTTAATATGTACGCGCGTGTCATTGCATTTACGTTCAACCTCTTGGCGAAACAATATCTGAAAACTAAATATAATGCTATTTATTCAAACGTTTAGTTAATTTAGCAGTTAAAATGTCTGTAGAATTGTCTATGGTACGTTTTTTTTTTCTTGTACCAGTGAAGTATCCATACTTTTAAATTCAGATTATATTTGTCCTAGTGACACTGAACATAATTATAAATTCGTATTATGTACTTAGTATCTGAACTTACGGTTCATTTAGAAATCAACGGTCGTCTGTAAGAATACGTTTGATACCAACATGTATTTAATTAATAGTTACATCAATTTCTTATGATAAACTCTATTCTTTACTGCATACCTCACGCAGTGTACCTGTAACCGTATTGAGTGGAAATAACAGCAACAATCATGATTTAATTTGGCATGCATTTGGAGTTGATTGGTCTGATAAAAGAAACATTAGCAAATAATTGTGTACCTGACATATAATGTACTCATTCCCCTCGCAAATTCTATTATTTTATGTTGGCAAAACTTCTTGAACTCCGCTATAATAGTAGCAATACTTTTAAAATAGAAGAAATTTATAATATTAAAAACGGCGTGTTCGAATACAATGATATTTAAACTAATAGTACTAATGTCTTTTCTACGAATATATGCACACACGTTATATTGCCGTTTTAGAACATCGTAGGGCAGTTAGTAAGACATGAAATGTATTGATGACTTTTCTACAAACTTTGCCCAATATTAGTTTAGTTCCATGATTGATTTAAGTTTAGATATGGACTCATATACCCATACGGATCAATTCGACAATAAAACTGCAAACAAGAACAACAACTTATAACGCATTTATACCATGAAAAAAAGTGGCGGTGTAAGCTTCTTATTATACATATCATGTATATCCATGGCATATAAGATTTCGATGAAAAATAAAAAAGAGTATCGGAATATATGTTCTTTTGATTAATTAATATCTCAATGAAATACATACTGCATGCTTGATTATAAAATTAAAGTGTCAATGAAATAAACACTGCATGCTTGATTATGAAATGTAAATCTCAATGAAATAAACACAGCATGCTTTATTATGAATTTTAAATAGAATTTTTCAATACAATACCAGAAAACTGTTTCAATGCATATACACTGAAATGCTGCTACTTAAAAGTAGAACGAGGTCACTCAATTTATAATACCGTCAACATTATTTGATTAGTTGCCGTTAACACTGTCGCTAATTACACATGTAAATACTTGTTAAAATATATAAATGATAGAAAATCTTAACGCGCATCGTTTATGTGCTACCTGTTTTATTGATACATTTACACTTAGTATTCAAGTCAGTTCATTTTATTTTCTCAATTTCATGCAAAACATAAACAGGTGGATTGAATACAAATATACTTACATCAAGAAATGTGCTAGACACTGATACTCCACGACACTTGTTTGGGCAAAGACAAATCCACACATGTATTCTACAGTAAAAAATAAAAATAAAAGACCATGATTCTGCCGCAGTCCAAGTAACTCACCTGTTTAAGTTTAAACGAAATTCACCAAGTAGTTACAGACGACTTGGATATAAACAATTTTGGCATGCATATATTAATACATAATTATGTATAGTAATAAGCTGTTTCATGGCCAGATTAGACCTTTGACCTGTATGTGTGATCTTGACCTATTAAGTAGTGAGACAGGTGATACATGCGGCGCCTTCTTCGGATGATGGTTATTAGTGTGGTGTTTTAAAATAGCATGCAAAATGATAAAGTTTTAGCCCGGACAAGCTGGATTTTGGAAAAAATGTGACTTTTGACCACAAAGTGCGACCCTGACCTTTGAGGTAGGGAGATGGGTTATACACGCGACACGCCGTTTCCTGGTAATGAGGTGGTAGGTATTTTATGATTTCGTGATGAATAAAAAGTCCGGAAAGCCGTTCAATGGCCAAATATGACCTTTGCCCTTTGCATGTTAACTTGACCTTTGAGGTAGGAATACTCGTGTAACATGCGACACGCCTTCTTCTCATGGCGGTAATTTGTTTAATTTATTGTAAAACGGCATGCTGGTTGACAAATATACAGTCATGCCGCTGTTTTATGGCCAAAACAGTGGTGTCAAGTTATTTTGAAATCCATCAGTATATGGCAAAGTAATGGCTTAGACTGGAACTTTCGGACAGACATCATGGCAGTGGGGCGCACAGACGGACTGCTATATGCCATCATATAAGGGGTGAGTGCATAAAAAGAGGGTATTTATTAATTAATAAATCATAGCAGAATGGTTCGTGTGCATATAACATCACCAGCACGTGTTTATGGAGATCTATTGATTTAGCATTGTGTGAAAAACAAAAGTCATAAGAAGCAAGGAAAAATGATTACCTATGAATTAGGTCAATAACTTCGGTCAAAGTATCACCATTGTACATTTTCGATGTTTTCATTCTCTGGTGTATGTAACAGGAATGGGCTTTAGTTCTATTTATATATTATATGATAATGAATTCGAATCGGTCTTATATCAGTCTTCAACGAAAGTTCAAGTCAAGACATGGAACAAAACCTTGTAGATGGATGAAATCAAAGTGCAGTGTCTGGAAAGATTTGTAGTTGGTAACTTTTCATATGTTATTCGAAACCGTGTTATTTGCTACATAATTGAACTTCTAATACAAACAATGGTTTATATTTCAAATGTTTAATAAATAAAACTGTTAAGACATTAAATCATATAATATTGGGAACATCCATCATCACATGCTGTGTAATGGCAGCAGGGGTGTACTAGAGCTTTGCTCGGAACGATCACATCTCTTCGCGGAGGTTTGCATGAAGTTTTACATATTCAATTAATACAACACATAACAGTGGGCTCGAAGCATTTCATCTTGTGAATACATTAATAAATACATTTACCGCACGAATTATCCCATGATTACTAGATTTGTATGGCGTTTACCAATAGGTCATAAACGGTGGAAACTTTATACTGAAATAAAAAGCGAGCGTATAGCATATATTACTTTGTATGTGTTTGTTCATCTAGTATTGTATATGGAACGTTAAATGATAATTCGCGATTCTGGTTAAAGACATATATTTGTGCATATTAAAAGTTACGAAAACAATAAGAACTTGCTTTATCAAACGCAATATAGCTGGGATACAACATGAACAAATGCTGGTTTCCCAACACATATTCACGTTGTATGTGTGCTATGATAACCTTTTCTATTAAATATAAGGACATTATAATGTCCATACAATCAACAACTTTTTTATTGACGTTCTCTTACTAAGGCTGGACCGTAATCCCATTATCAAAACGCTACAAACATTCAGATATATTTTGAGATATCCTTTCGTCATTTGCATATCGGAATGGTGCCATCAACAGCGGGAATGTTAAGCTGCCAAGAATCTGAGAGAACTAATTTCTCTATACTTGTTTTCGCTTAAATCGCTCTTTTAAACGTATTTTAAGTTCATGTGTGCTTTGTTTATTCGTGTAGGTTTTTTCCCAGAGGTTACAAACAATCTGTTGAATGTTTTTTTTTATATATAATTTCGACGTTTTAAAAGTGTGCGCATGATGCTGAAAATAATTGCTTTCGTAATATTTTCTTTCACAAAGAGCGGTATAAGCTACCTATCAAAAGTTGACTTACCTGTGATCTTGTAATAATTTGTGATATATGATAGATCGCCCATTAACATTTTCAAAGGCAGATATCAACCTAATTTAAGCTCAAGTAAGGATGAAATATGGCGCAGTTACTCCTGGTGTTTAACCAACAATCTTAATTAATGATATCTGCAGTATGGTACCTAAGCTTGCTTATTTCCGTGTTTAATAATCTGTTTTATACTTGCGTAGAAAGCGCGAATATTTGCCATAGTAAATCAGTTCATTTATGTTATATTGCTAGTAATATGAGTAGCCTAGAACGTTGTTATGATTTATTATCAGTTAACAAAAACGCAGTTTGTTCCAAAGTAAATTATTATGGAAATTCCGTCAGTTATTTTATTTTATGCGCCAGTGTGCAGTAACGTGTAAGAGTTACAAGAACAACCATGATGCAAAGCATCGAAGACCCTGTAAATAAGAAAATGAAAACAGTAAATAAGAAATATGTATTATTGAGTAAATCAAACAATTAAACTTATACAATGCTGGTGTTCTTCATTGTTTATCATTACATTTTTAATTTGACATACATTTTAGTCTCTTTAATACGACGTCGTAATACGAAGTGAATTCAGTGATACTACTCGGTAGATAAATCGCTTACTTGATTCTTTAATATCTTTTACAGATGGACAGAATTTCTGTGTATACTATTAACTTTAACACCTATCTCCTAATCGTTTTAATAGACTACCGATACGTATACACATGGGCACTAAACTGTTCAATATTCGATTCGCGCGTCACGTGTTGGCCTTCATGTTTTATTTTCTTTCTGCATATATGTATGCGCATTTCGTTCGTGATTAATTCTGGGGTAAGAGTGATGTTCGGTTAGCGCCCAAACCGGGTTTGCATTGACCGTTCCAGGGCGGTGTTCCCAGTCTTAATCATTTTATGTTAATAGTTTGTGTTCTGTTATAAAACTAATCGATTAAAACAAGAATTTCTCTCCTGATATAGTTTCTGGAGTTTCATTGTTTGCTTTATTACACTAAAAAATTGAAAAAATAAATCCGCATACTGCCATATCTCAAAAGTACCTTAGCTAGGTCAATTAAACATATGGGGATCATTATCTTCCTCTAAACACATTAACCCGGTAGGAGACTACTGTTTTTTGTATATTACAACTCTATTGTTTTATGATAACGGTGTGTTTTAATGCCCCCGGTAGGATGGCATATAGCAGTTGAACTGTCCGTCAGTCTGTTAGTCTGTGCGTCCGTCCGAAAACTATAACATTGGTCATAACTTGTGCAATATTGAAGATAGCAACTTGATATTTGGCATGCATGTGTATCTCACGGAGCTGCGCATTTGGAGAGGTTAAAGGTCAAGGGTATCCTTCAAGGTTAAAGATCAAAAGACAAAATCCAAGGGAAGTAACAAGCTTTAAAGGGAGATAATTTATAAACCTGCCAAATGATAGATATAAATGTTATTTCAAAGCGGCGCAGTAGGGGGCATTGTGTTTCTGACAAACACATCTCTTGTCTTAACTTGTCTTATTAGTGTAATTCTTAAGATAAGTAAACCTTTTAGTTTCTAGATTTGAAGGACAAATATATTTATATTAACTGTACATAGTAAGTTTGCATGTTTTGTAAGATTTCATTCAATTGGTAGATAACCGAGTCAATGTTCATTCATTCCATAACGTTTTTTAAAAACAATACCTCTTCTAAGAATTGAACCTTAGCAGTCAGCTGCACTTTTCTGTAATCTTATCATTGATCTTTCACGGAGACAAAATCGCATGGAGGATTTATTAACATACTGTACTGTATACTAAATTTATTCGTAAGACAGTGGTAGTATTGCGATCTGCTTGATGGAGGCAAAAAATACATTAAACTTGGTCATGTGTTTTTGTCTTCCATCAAACATATCACAATACTATCGCAATACTCAAAATAACATGATACAGGCTGCAATTGAAACCAGATTTTAATTTGAAAAGGCAAACAATTTTTGTTATGACCCCCTTTTCAATGAAAAAGTGTACCGCAAGTGTCCATCGCAACAAATGTATTGTCATGTGAACTGGGCCATTTGGCAAAGAAACGGAACAACACATTTACGCATTTTAATATCAAAATTGTATTTTTAACAACTTTTCAGCAGTATTTTTCTTGTTTTAATATGAAACAAGTACGTTGGCCGCCATTACAATGATCGATTCCTCGGAAAACAAAATTGAAACTGCAAACGCTTATTGACTCTATGTTTATATAAATTAGCGAATTAAATATTTAATGATTTAATGTCCACTTTTTCAAAAAATAAAATAAAAAAAATACAATTCACGAAAGTGTATCCGCACTGGTCGAAAAGCGGAACTGGTTATTTTACTGTACACATAATGATATGTGCGTGTTATTCTGTTTTAAAGGCCCTATAAAGGTGACAAAACCAATTATTATGCATATAAACTGGTATAATTTTTACCGGATTTCAGTTACTCTTGCATACAAAAAAAATGCTAATAACACAGCTTAGGTGCAACGTTGTCAAGAATTATGGAAGATATACCCGTTTCATAATTGGAAGAATTGTTTACAACTTTGTAACTAACGTGGTGTGTAGCCTCAAAACGGTAACTTATGCTAAAAATAGTCGAAAAAAAAATCAATTTTAATTCTATTTTTAACAACTTTTCACCAGCAGAAAGTAACTTATTAGATCACTACAAACGTTTTCACCATTTAGAAGAGACCTACTTTGTGAGTGATACCGGAAAATGTTGAAAATCAACCTGAGTCACTTTCACTTTCCCGAGTAAATAGACTGATTGTTTGTAAACACAATTGACTTGGAGGACACTGTATTTTAAGCTTAAAACAAGTTGTATTGCTCATTTTTTTATGGTAATGTCCAATAGCATATATATATATATTGTTTTTTGATAACCTTTATATATAAAATATGAAAACAATATTTAAAAATCGGTAAATAATTACGGATCGTCACCTTTATAGGGCCTTTATAGCGAAGAAGCAACTTATTTTCGACCGTATTACCCGTATGCTCGCTGTTGTTTAACAAATAAAACGAATCAATTTCCATATGTTATACATGATGAACAATAAAGCTAGTTCAATCGCAATTTTCTATCGTCATGGACGTGATGTTTTATGGGAAATTACAGGGCAACCAGAATGCTTGTAACATCATGACGTAATGGATTTCGTGAACGAACATGTGTCATTCCCTTTCGGAACAATATAACCCAAATGTTTGTTAAACAACCAAGCGCCTATGATATTATACCGCAATTTGGGGTTTTGCGCAGAATTTCATATTATTCATGGATCGAAGTAATCATATATAAATAACCTTAGAAGAAAATTATGCGGACATTGTATTTCTGATCTAACTGAAGAACATTAATTGACGGAAATAATGCAAAGATATCTCTAAAGCCTCGTCGCTATGTTAATGGAGATTTTTCAGTATAGTTCTTTAAATGCCGCGAACACTCTCTGATATTAATTATTTTAAACCAAATTATTTCGGTACATCTCATGCACCATGAATAGCAATATTGTAAAATATTTACAAAAGTAATATCGCTCATTTATTTGTATTATCTTATGTTCATTCATTATTTTTACTTGCGTAGAACTTAATGGTGTACATCAACTTTATACTTTTGAATAAGTGCACTTAAGTCTCAGACGGTACAAACTGCTTCAGACACAAAAATAGCCGACAAAGTGGTTCTTCTTTAAGTTATATTTAGATGCAGCTTTAATTATAATAATGATCTTCTTTTACAAAGTTGTAATAATATACGCTTTTTATGGAAAAATTACTGCTAATTTCGTTAATAGACAATATTCAAAGAGTTGCTAATGATATTCAAATTAACATGAATGCAGACTTTTTTTTAATAAATCATCAAGAACTAAAAACACACTTGGAATCATTACTATCTCTCGCATTTTGAATTTGTGTTGTCTCTTGAGACCAAATTGATAAGCAGAAGTTAGGTCTTTTTTATGTCCGCCGCGAATTCCGTTTTAGATGGTCAATTTGCGCAGTAAACTCGTCTGGTAGATATAGTATAAAAACGTTGTAAAACATGATTGTTAACAACATAAAGGCGTTAAGTGTGTTAAGTAATTCATGCATATATGCATACCAACATATCTGGGGTAATATAGATCGTGTCGCCAGTCATCTTAAAAATAATAATACATACAGCCATATTCATTTGTTGCTTTCTAATTTGTTTTAATTGTATGTGTAGATACTTGTTAGTGTGTTATTTAATGATAATGCAATCTATAAGCCTTGGATCTGGAACTTGAAGCAGCCGGTGGGTTACATGTCTGACATGGGACACAGATATATGAACAATCAATTTCATCGTGTACAGCTTCAAAGATTACAAGACATCCTAATTTCATAATGCGAATTCGTGTTTAATGTTACTTATCATTCTGATCTCGCTCCACGATCGCACGCATTTTTAAGTCAGATTACATGAAACAGATTAAATGAACAAAGCATGAAACATTTTCATGGAATTATATATGATTTACAACATACAGAACACAAATTGTGTACGCAAATATTATTCCAGTTCTTTAATTGCACTAACAATATCACCTTGTTTGAGTGACTGAATGCTAATAGTTAATAGTTAATACAATGGGTCAATTTCTGCTTCTGCATTTTGTAAAGTAAACAGTTTCCATGCTGTTAAAAATAAGACACTATTAAATTCATATTCGGTAAAAATAGTTATTATCAGAAAAATATTGTCGTATCAATTCATATCAGTTGTTAAACTTGTAATGTTTAAATACAAATTAGGAATATCATTTTAATATGTAAGATATCTAAGTGTTATAATCGCTGCTAAATAATTACATATAATAAATATTTTAATGTTCGTTCACTTTGAAGCAAGAACAGTCATTTGAAAATATATTTTTTTAAATAAAGATTAACAATCATATCAAAGATATAGCGGAGGTTAAAAAATTACCTCGTCTCAGTTAATACACTTTAAAGTAGTTCAAGGTTATAGGTGGTCAGAGGTTTTTGTAGTGTCGGATATGATGTTTGCCCTGCGAACGGATGGTCCCTAGTTCGATCTTAATTTAGGGAGCCTTATGATCTGTTCAAAATCAAATACACCAAGATGTGGTCCTGTACAGTTAACGGATTTCAGTTCCCCTAGTCAAACGTAGGCTGTCGATAAAAAAGAGCTTAAATAAACGTAAAATACTCGTCTGCATAATTATTTATTTTCATGTACAGGTTATAGATAAAAGCCTCATTGAATGACTACATTTAAATACAAACATAACATATAAATATGCACAACTCATTTAAAAAAAAAAAAATGTGTAATCAAGTTAATTATGTCGAAATAACAACGTTTTCTTAAAGATAAGACATTTACAATGAAAACACGTTATTTGTTATGATGAATAATCTTAAAATGTTGTTAATATGTAACACACATCTTATTGTAATGTTTTCCAACACACGAAAAGCTAAAAATGACATATTATTTTACAAAGACAGCAAATACAAAATTATAATTTGTTCTTGTGTTATGGATAATACACGTCATAGTTTAAGTTACAATGGTAAGGTTATATTAAGTTTCTCCTTTGCTCTTTCATTGTTAGAAGGACGAATGTTTGTTTTTGTTGACTGTTTGTGGATTCGCGTGTTCCTCTCCGGGACCTTAATAGTACACAGAAAAATTCATGAAGGGTCTTCCGGAACGGCGCAATAATAGCATAATACAAGACGAAATTCACGGAGAAATTTATAACCTGTAGAGTGTTGGTGATCATGGATACCAAAAAGTAAGTGTAACTGCCTTTACCGGATGCAGAACTTGCGTGCGAAAAGTATGAAATAAACTTCGATATTTCCGATGGCGCTACTAGAAGGAAGAAGAAGATTATTATCGTTATCAACGTGATGTTTATCCTTCGATGGGCAGAAAGACAACCGGAATTATCACGACTGTGAAGCAGGCGAAGTTTCTGGCTCTCTTGAAGTGCCTTAACAAGTCGGATATTGCAGTAAAGTAGCAGTATCAACGGGATAAAGTTGCCAAATATTGCCCAAATTAACTTGTAGATGTACACAAAATTGTTGTTCCGGAAAGGGGCACCGTCCTCGAGGCGTATGTTCCTGTCCGTCCCAATGCACTTGTTCTCCACCATTTCATGCCTCCAGAATTGCGGTGCATTAAAGCCGGCACTAAAACAGAACACCACAATAATGGCACATATTGTCTTCTTGAAGGAGATAAATTGTCGAGAGTGAAAAGGGTGACAAATCGCTGTATATCTCATTACCGCTGTCAGCACGGTGAGGAGGGTACTGGATATTATGAACGTATTGATTGCAAACGCAGAGTACATGCTAAAGTACAGCATAAAGTCATGGCGACCATATTCTTTGGATGCTCCGTTTTCAAATACATGTGGAAATGTGCTTAGACAAAACATCATGTCCGAAATGGCGAGAGCAATGAGAAATATTGTAGTACAGTACTCGATTTCATCCAAGGTCTTGCTCATTTTCTTTTTTGAAAACACGACTATGTTTAATATGTTTCCAAAGAAGCCAAAAACACATACCGCAGGTATAACAATGAAGTATAACAAGTACTTCACTCTGTCTAATGTTTCTTTTTGTTCTAAGGTCAGCGATGAGTTTGTCTGCGTGCGCTGGGTGTAAACAATTAACCCTTGTGTACAGTTTCGTAACAGCTGTATATCCATGTTTCCATCAGTTAGTTTAACGTCAAACGAATGATTTTGTAAAACTGATAACGATTGAAGCAAATCATTTAAGCTCAACTTCTTCTCCCAATATTCCATTTTTTGAAGTTGTTTTATTTTAAAATTTATATTCCTACATGCTTATTAAATACAGTCCTAACATATATTTAAAAAGGTTTTCACCAGTATTTTTTCACATAGTTCATATCTCCACGAATCATATAAGCGCGTATACGTTCAACACCTGTATATGTAATCCAATTCAATTCGTATTCTACGAGCATCCATGGCAGGCATTGATTTGCAGATACAATGTGCCACGCTATTTCTGTAGACGCCTTATATCACTCAGTGTTTCGGATTATCCGTTTTGTGAATGCTCTCCACTTTCTGGCGATCGCCGCCTTCTGCGCTCCGTCTTTTATACCTGCCGCAGTTCTCATTCTAAAAGCAAACAAGAGGCGAGTAAAGCACGTATCAAGCAATGCAACAGTTGTTATCGGAAACTGTCCACATACCATGCTTTCAGCCAATGCGCCAGAATTTTTGTCAGTTGAGTACGTTGCGGACATGTTTAAAAATAATAAATTTTGAACAAATGTATTGATGAACTGACATGATGTAATGTAATGAAAAGTATTTCATTATTTTTTATCATCACATCTTGTTCAATTTTGATTGAAATTAATAAATTCGAGTGCGGTACATTGTACGTTCTATCGTTTCAGTGCCATAAATATAGACATAAATACGATGTTTAAAAAAATACCCTGAATTATTCGATTTTTTTTATGTAAACTAGCGCTGGAATTAGCTCGGGCTAAAATACCGTTTAGCTCCGTTTGAAGAACGCTGGACTACAACTCCGAGGTTTGTAGGTTCTATTCCCGGTCATACCGTGTGTGAGCATTGGCAATCAAATTATATCTCTGATTCAAGAAAGTTAATTTGTATAAACTTATATCAATGCGTGCACTTAGTATAATTTAACCAAGGAAAAGGGTGTAAACGAAATGTTGTGATATAACGGAACAACTTTTGAATAAAGGTGATTTTTTTTTACAAATACACTAACAGTAATACATATATTCCAAGCAAATAAATGGATAACTAATGAAGATGAAAAACGGCCTGTCGGAAATTTTTTATATCAATATGCATCGCAGTTTATGTTTCGCTCTCAGGAACATTCACATTAGGAAATATATCCACAATGCAAATGGTTATTTGTGTCACTGTTTGTGTCATTTATTGCATTATTTATATCCACCTTGCAGAAGTAAGATGTCAGCAAAAGTGATGCGGAGAGGTGTTTCTTTTCGTGTTTGTCTGTTGCATAGATGAAACCGCAATTACCGGGATATATAGTTGATGATGCAATTGAATTTATAAGCAGACAACTCTTAAAGGTATATAGACTGTATTTCCTCGCGATGCAGACACGTATTAACCAATTCATTTTTGAATCATTCTTTATATATATGCATAAATATTTCTCGTTCAGCAATAATACATAAGTTATCATTAAGAAACCAAGTATAATGATAACACTAGTTATCTCTACACGGTTCCAGTGGGATTCTCGCGTCGATGAGAATTTTCTGTACTGTATAACGTTATAAATAGTGCGCATGCGCATAGCTGAACTTCTTTTTACTACTGAGAAGGCTCCAGCGGACAACATTTGTATTCTTACAAAGAAATAATATAATGATTATTGTGCGACTTAAATGGTACGCACTATTTTGTATAAATATTTAATTTTGAAATTATAATAAGATATTTACCGCCAGTTTGCCCCGTTAAAATATACTGTATATTTGACGTAATAAGAACGTTAACATATACTCATAATAATACTGGATACATAACGTAATAAGAACGTGTTCATAAGCAAACTGAGGGCGTATTAAAGTTATGAACTATCCCGGTTATATAATTTTAAAAGCGAATGCAAAAAATAATATCACAACTGTATGATTCCCGTTTTCATATGGTTACTAAGTTGTATTATCGCTTTAACCTAACTACTATTGATGTTCAGAATGATGGCATTACTTCTTATCGTTATTAATGCGACATATAAGTACAACCGGCGACTGGAAATTGGCGACTTATGTTTTGGTGATATATACGTTGTGAATAACCTTTCCCTGGAATAGATTTCGTCAATAATCGTTCTTCTTCTTCGCTCGACCGTTGCTCACTGATTGGTGTCGCACATTATAAAAGGAAATTAAATAATTTCGTGATATAGATTTTATAGTAAATAAAGTGTTCCTGACCTTTCGAATTCCAATCTTTATTATGTGGCAGTTGCGTTATTCTGGGTACACATTACAACGACCTTAACAAACCCACATCAAAGATTTAATATTAATTTCAATATAACTCAATAACCTACAACCAAATCAATTTCACAAGCTTGTTTTTCTTTGACCGCAATATTCATATTTTCATATGATGTGTTAAGACATTGACGTGATTGTTCTCAAAGCCTATTCTTTCCTAATTACGTAGGGCTACATGAAGCATGTTTGAACTTCATAACAATCGCAGAAATGCTTTGATTAATGACTTCATACCAGCAATAACGTGGTTAATTGAGAGGTCTTGGTATTTTCGAAGATCATGAATAGACACTTTACGGAATGAATGATGTATTTTGATAATAATGATGATAGAATATTGGCTAGCTTTTGTGTGTAACATGTAAATAAATTATAACATCAACAGCACTTGAACGCGTACATGTGTGTGTAAATAAATAATTTAATCAACGGGTACATTATTGAACGAATACATACATATAAATAAATATATACATACATAATAAACTTATTATAAAACGTAGACTGTGTGCATCTTTACAAATGGTATTATATGGCTTTCATTATTATAAAACTGTGTCACAATGAAAATATCTTTTGAATATTATATTTAAATGCTCACTTGCCTGTATTAAAAATCCATAAGCACATTTCTGCCCAATCTTTTCGCCGAGTTAACAAATAATATAAATCGTATTGTGCAATACCATAGTCTATGAAAAATTGACTGTTTGTCCGTTCGATTTGGCACATATCATATCAATGACGATGCTGAACTTTTGATGACCCTCAGCACACGCGTGTGAAGATTTAAAACAGTTATATGAACTCGGAGCGGATATTTTGCCATCATTCAGAAACTTATCTTTCAATTCGCTTGTTCCTTCTGGGAGCAGATTTGGTATGCTGAACGGTCATTTGCTGTGTTCTTGATCTTATTTGCTCTCTACGCTCCCACTTATTTGCATTGTGTTACTGACTTCTTCACAGTGTATTGAACTCGGAAGCGGTTTATTTTGTATTCTTAAGAAGCCACTTCACAGCTGCGCAAAGAAATATTACCTTTTTAACTGTGTGGCATGTACTTAAATTTATTTATAGACTTTCATTGGCGGCGTAAAACCGTTTTCCATACCGAAAATGTATTTGTATTAAATGTTGACATAATTTTATACTTTATAACTGGTCACAGGTGTTATATATCCGTTTAACTGCCTCTTATACCGAAATATATTTGTTGAACTGCCTTTCATACCGAAAATCATTGCCATTAAATGTTGACATAATTGTATATGCAATGACTGGTCTGTGGTGTTATATATTCGTTTTACTACGCTATCAAGCACAGACCGACTCGTTAAATAGCAATGTTACGAGGAAAGTATTTCCTTAAGATGGCGTGATGATCTGGTCATAACTGAGATGATTATAGGTTGGGTGATAGTAAATGATATTACTCAACAGGAGAAAACTAAATCAACAACTTTGCAAATGTATATTCAGTAAATTGTGTTTTCATTTATAAATACGCCGTATTGTTAATTGAGTTTATAAACACATCTCTTTCAGTATGCAATTGACATTGTGTTTGTAACAATGGCATAGACCAGATACTTTCAGCAACCATATACTTTAAGCAAGAAACTGTTGTTCTATCCACATGCATTTTATATTTCCTCGCCATGCCTGTGATAATTAGCGACGTCCTTTTATACTGGTTGTTATAAAATATACATTTTTTATCAAAAGCAGTTCTTCAATCATTCAAATTGTAACGAATTAAATATAACTATCTAGTTGTGTGACATATTTACGACTTTGTTATAGTATAATCCGTTTTCCTTTTGATGCTGCACTTATTCAAATTTATAAGTATATTCAATACAGTAACATGGTGGTTTATGACAAACATAGACCGCCGTTTGTACAAACAGGATCGGGCAATAGGTAAATGGTCACTCTGGATCAGTAGACGATTTATTGCATAATTCCGGAGCATTTCGGAGAAAGTTTATGTATCACGATTGTTAGCTTGTCGGTCGTTTGCTCCCGTTACAGTCATCAAATGTTTTACTGACGAGTTATACTGACAAGTGTATTTACAATCGTTCTGTCATGAATGTNCAGAGCTTTGATACTTGCATGGATGTTGTCTCTCATCACCCTGCACACACCAGCATCACCCAATCGCATTTTGACCATGAGCTTATTTTGGACTTAGACTTATTGAAATGGGCCAATTTCTTGGTTAACCCATTACCATCAGGCGACACATCCAACTCGCGGAGTTCTAGTATTGTATTGTTTGTTTAAAGAAGACTCTGCTTGTCGAAAATTCAGTTTAGGCAGAAAGTGTCATCCCTTATTAGCTTTTGCGGACTGCACAGTCTAATCTGGCACGACACTTTACGCACATGCGTTAACCCCCTTTTCTAAGAGCGGTACTCGTATCGATATCTTCTCATCATGTTGCTCACATAATTCAATAGCAGTAAACCTGTATTATTGGTACACACCTGGGTTGGTTGTATTCTCCCCTCAACAATCATTTAAAAATGCAAGCGTAACTGAACTGAAGTTTAAAAATATCAATATACAATATCGAACATAAATGCCTTTTTTTTACAGTTGCTCTTTTGGACATTGATTCATGCCCCCTGTAATAATAAAGTTCGCATGCAACCTACGAATTAAAAACTTTTTTACGTTACATTAACGCACCGAACAGTACGTTATCTGCGATTTTATCCCCTTTTTAAATATGTGCAATGTAAAGTTGTGAACATGACATATTTAAATACTGGTGATTTTTTAGCTCGGCTGTTTTCGAAGAAAACCCGAAGTATTGTCATAGCCCTCTCGTCTTCCGCGTCGTCGTCGTGGTCGTCGTCCGAAAACTTTAACATTGGCCATAACTTTTTTTAATATTGAAGATAGCAACTTGATATTTGTCATGCATGTGTATCTCATGGAGCTGCACATTTTAAGTCGTGAAAGGTCAAGGTCATCCTTCAAGGTCAAAGGTAAAGGTCAAAGGTCATTTTTTTTTAAATTCAAAACTGCACCCGCAGCCGAGCGTTGGCATCCGCTCGACGTTGCTCTTGTTTTATTTGTATACTCCCGTTATATATATAAACGTTATATAAATGGGGAGTATATAGTTGCCAGTTTGCTTTTCCTTCGTTACTTCCTTCCGTCACACTTTTTGATTAGTTTCTCATAGCGCCTTGAATATTTTACCGATCTCTTACATATTTGGCATGTAGGTACCTTGCATGGAGCTCTACCTTTTGTTGAGGTTTGAGGTCACTGGGGTAAAGGTCAAGGTCACCGAGGCTAATAATGTATTTTCTCAAGGTCACACTTTTTTCCCCGCACAATTAAACCATATATCGACAAAGTATTATCGGGGAGCATCCATCAGTTTTACTGATATCCTTGTCTATTGTTGTTACCACATTACGTTTTATTTGTTTAATTCTATCGTTTAAGATCTAAGTCTACTTTGTCGTTAACTTTGCGTCATCTATTCCAAAATAAGTTTAAATATAACACAGCAATCCTGTACATGTTCTCGACAGATATGGCGATTTAAGAAAGATATACGAAAATTGTTCTTTTATGATTTCGTAATAATGCTGGCAGACGTTGCATTGAATGAAAGTACATTGTGACACCAGACAGAACTATCCACGACATCCTAGTGTTCACGTGAGAGTCTCATCCAAACGGCATCATTTCCAAATCAAAATCACAATTGTCCGCTTCAACTTTCGCCTTCGATAACAACAGCGAGACGAATATTTTCGAGACCGAAGCGTGATTAAATGCTAACGAAGCTATAGTGGGTACCGTTTTGCAGAACGAATGTCTTTATCAATGACACCGTCGCCTCATGTGAATGCTAACGCTTTATTCGGCGTAGCTGTAAAACCCATATGTTGGACGCATTTGAACTGCTGCATTTGCCAAATTGAACATTATAAGGACGCAGCATTGTTCTTCAAAGAGGCCGAATGTTGAGCGTGAAACTTTCGTGTCTCATATAGGAATGAGCGGGTACAATTTTTACAATCATGTCTCCAAATAAATATATAGTGTATGTGTCCCTTTTTCCTTCCTTGCATTTTTTTATGCCCCAGGTAGGGGGCATATAGTGATCGCACTGTCCGTCTGTCTGTTTGTCCGTCTGTCGGAAATTCCGTCACACTTTGCGTTTAGGTTTCAATAAATGCTTTTAACTTCTATGTCGCTTCACATGTAACCTTCATATTTGCTATGCATGTGCATATGGACAAGGCCTTTCCATACGCACACACATTTTTACCCCTTTCACCTTGACCTTCAGATAAGGGTCCGCGTTAACGTTTCGAAATCTGCGTTAAGGTTTCGATAAATCCTCATGACTTCTATGTCGCTTCACAAGTAACCTTCATATTTGCTATGCATTTGCATATGGACAAGGCCTTTCCATACGCACACAAATTTTTACCCCTTTCACATTGACCTTCAAATTAGGGTTCGCGTTTAGGTTTCGAAATCTGCGTTTAGGTTTCTTTAAATCCTCATAACCTTTATGTCGCTTCACATGTAACCTTCATATTTGCTATGCATGTGCATATGGACAAGGCCTTTCCATACGCACACAAATGTTTACCCCTTTCACATTGACCTTCAAATTAGGGTCCGCGTTTACGTTTCGAAATCTGCGTTTAGGTTTCAATAAATCCTCATAACTTCTATGTCGCTTCACATGTAACCTTCATATTTGGTATGCATGTGTATATGGGCAAGGCCTTTCCATACGCACACACATGTTTACCCCTTTCACCTTGACCTTCATCTTAGGGTCCGCGTTTAGGTTTCTAAATCTGTAGTATTCAAGTAGTTTTCATCCGTTCTTCACCAAACTTGGTCACAAGTTTTATGTATTTGATCTCTAGGCCAAGTTCGAACATGGGCCATGCTGGGCCAAAAACTTTGTCACAGGGTCACTTAGTGCGTTTTAAACATTCAGCATGGTGTCCGCTCTCTATTTCCAGTAGTTTTCATCCGATCTTCACCAAACTTGCGGCATATAGTTTTCGCACTTCTCAAAAACATTTACACTGTTATTCTTTTATGTAGTGTCAAAGTTACAGTTGGGGGCATCCGTGCCGTGCAAACACATTTCTTGTTTATTCTTTACTGACAAACAGTGTTATACATAACACAATAAAAATAAGTGAATCTTAACATAAACAGTTTTAGATTTACGACAAGATACATTTTGATTATAATGTTCATAACATACAAAGTGTAAAATTTGCTAGTTTCATAAATTATGGACATGAATAACAAACATTGATTTCACACAGTAAAGTAAGTTTTACAACACATTCAATCTTAACTTTAAATCAAATATTCAAACAACGTAAAAACCTAATGAAGTAAACACATTTTGCAATTTTCATATATAATGGAAGTTGCTAGGTTAACAACAATTATTTGTTTATAAAGCTTATCTTAGGCTAGCCCTGAACATTTTTAATATATTCTTTTTTTCTTTGTAAAAAATGTACTTTTTCATTTCCATGAAAAGAATAAAGCAGTTATCATGAAGATTTGTATCAACACGAAGTTACATTTTGCAACCAATGTTTCTAGCAAATGATGAAACAAACAAAAAACAGTCTTTAAACTGTTCATAAACGCAATTATGACCACCATTTAAAGTTCCCCTTAAAAACTATTTTGCAGGGACTTTTGCTTAGATTTATGAAGCACAAATGTTACAAATAAGGAGGTCTTAACATTAGTTATTCAACCTAAGTAAGATATATCTCTTCTTTTCCAATGGGCAATGCTATTTTCTAATTTAACTAGTTTGTCATTATATTTTAGCTCAATCATTTAAGGAAGATCAACATAAAAAGTTAATGTTAATAATATAAATTGGTACATCCCCACACTAGTTTCAACTTTTATTTATCTTTTAACGCCAATTTCCTGAAAGCACGTTTTTTTTTTAATTTAAATTCACCTTCATGCCTGAATATTGTGAAAAGGAGTGCAACACCTTTAATGAAGTATTCAAGGAATCTTCTGACCCTTCCATTAATATATAGGTAGTATTAATAGGTGTCAATTTATGTGAGCCGTATTGTGTAAACTAAGCGGCTGTGTTCTTACATTATACAATTACTTTCATACTGAATGATATGCACTAATATATAATTATTGTTATTCCATATTGTTCCATACACCGATATACTTCTGAAAAGTCATGTTATATTGTTAAATATTGACATACCAACAATTTTAAATTATTGGGTTTTGCATAGGCAAGCGTTCCAGCACAAACATTTTGCACTTTCTTAATACATGCAATCTCGCTGTAGATTAAGGTCAGTTCGCAGTGTGACTGTCTTGAAATCTTCCGTAAAAGCCAGAATAGGGTACAGCAAGTTGACCGATTTATTAACACAGTTTGACGTCATTTCCTTTAGACAATTATAGTGGTAAGATTTTCATTAACAAACCCAATAAGCTATAAATGTGTGCTAGAAAACTGCGTCTTAAGGAGATACTAACAAACCATAAAGTTCTATCGTGAATAACCAACTAATGTTAAATACATAATATGCCATTTTAGGACCTATGTTATTAGATTTGATGTAGTATCATTTATATCTACGCAAATAAGTGTGTAGTTTGAATACTTATGCATATTTATATGTAATGGATATTTCCTGTTCCCATGTTTTATCTTCTGCAAATATCAGCATAAATACGGGTATAAAAGTTCATATAAAATGAAATATGTATCATTTGGAAATCTTATAAATTTGTATCAAACATATCAAACATGCCATGCGGTAGATATGCGAATCGACTAACAATTGAAAAAACAAAACAAACAAGAACACAAATGAGAACTAAACCTTCGTTTTTATGCCCCCGGTAGGGTGATATATAGTGATCGCACTGTCCGTCTATCTGTTCTTATGAAATTCCGTCACACTTGCGTTTAGGTTTCGAAAAATGGTCATAACTTTTGCAATATTGATGATAGCAACTTGATATTTGGCATGCATGTGTATCTCATGGAGCTGCATATTTTGAGTGGTGAAAGGTCAAGGTCAAGGTCATCCTTCGATGTCAAAGGTAAAATAATAAAAATAAATCAAAGCGGCGCAGTAAGGGGCATTGTGTTTCTGACAAACACATCTCTTGTTAAATAATTATTTAGAAACGTACATTTTTAATTTTTATTTTCAAAGTCAAGATGTACATTCAATATCTTGTTTAAGGATATTTTTGTTTTAATGTTATTTAGTTTGGAAAATAGTATTTGGAAAACTAGGTCTCTTTCTCTCAGTGAGTACGTATCATTTGCTGAAATTGTGCAATCAACAAACTACATCACAACGGTTTTTCGAATGTTTTTAAGTTATAGAATTGTTTTATCTCACCGGTTGTTGTATAACTGGACGAAACATAATCTTAATTTGAAACGGGTTTCAAGTGTTCGGAAGACATGCTTTACGCCTTGTATCAAAAGAAATAATGAACTCCATCTGGAGCGAAATTCTGTATTACCAACCGTTTGTGTATATAACAGACAAATCACTATTTATCTATACAACAAATTACAGTATTTCTTACCCAATGGCAAATATAAAATGATTTAAGTTCTGGTGTGTGTACCGTTCGATGCAAAGCGTAAGAGGCTTTTATACAAAACTTGTTTATATCGTGCCTATGCCACGAAATAATGTAAACTAATTCAAACAATGTAATAGAAATACACCTTTGCGATCTGAAATACACACGCAATGTCACATATAGCCACATTTGCGTCGCAGAGATATTCGTATAGTTTATGGTCACAACGCAATATATTAAATATTTTCCTTATATATAATTCAGTATGAAAGCGACAACGTTAAGCAAAATTAATGCAAAAATTTGCACATAGAGACCCCCATAACCATACTTTTTCTTAAAGGGCATTCTAAGCTGAATAAATTTAAGCAGTACAAAAGATATGTCATGTTCACAGCAAGAAAGAGCTCGACACAAATCAAAATCGACTGTTTTTGCACCTTCTTTTTTGCGGCCGTTTTCTAGTGGAATGTAATCCGTGATAGCGCAATGTTTTACTATAGTCTCTAACTCAATTATTTTTCAGTGATCTAGTAATGAACACCTATGCTTAGCCTATCCATATCTTCATGAGATTAAACCAGAACAAATGTCTAAAGGGTAAAAAAAATTGCCTTCGAGTTGAGTTGATTTATTTAGAGAGAACAGCCATGCATTACTCATTTATTTAGTATAATGTTACCTTATTAACTCTTTGGTTTGCAATGCAGATCATTTGAAGCTGGAACCGTTCACTTTACCACTGGCTATGCATTCGTGCGTCTATCAATGTCAATGAAGAATATATATTGGATGGAAAAAACTATCTTTGTTTAAATAAATCACAAACTAACGAAGTATCGTAAACAGAAAAAAATAACTTCCACTTAGCATAAAGACCAATCCAGAATGATAACAATGTTCGTTTATTGCGTGTATACATATGTACATAGTGAAACTCAAGAAAGATAATCAGGAGAAATATTATTTAACGCAAGTCTTTTATATAAGGCAAATGACCCTTTGCCTATATACTACAATACAATACAACCCATAAAATTCGACATTTAACATAAAATCGTGATAAAAGCTGGGATCACCGCCTTGGAGCGGTAAATACAACGCATTTTGTTTTTTAACCGGTTGAATAATCCAAAACCTCAAACTTAGCCCAGAATTAGTAAAAAAAAAACATACACATGTGAATAAGCATTAACCTAATAGCATCTTTATTCAAATTAAAAAAAGCGATCAACATATTAATAGTTCGATTAAAATACTGTTTTATCATTCAATTGTTAAAAAAGCAACACTGTACGAGCAACAGAATAACAATTTGTTGAGGCACGTCGAAATTAATTATGTACAATTATCAGCTAAAACTCTTTTTGTTAACACGACTCCAGAACTTAACATCATATAGAACACATATCGCATCTCTGAAGAAGCAGTAATATAGGACGTAAAATGCCCCCATTAGGTAGATAAGAGGTATAANTATTTTCTAATTTAACTAGTTTGTCATTATATTTTAGCTCAATCATTTAAGGTAGATCAACATAAAAAGTTAATGTTAATAATGTAAATTGGTACATCCCCACACTAGTTTCAACTTTTATTTATCTTTTGACGCCAATTTCTTGAAAGCACATTTTTTTTTTAATTTAAATTCACCTTCATGCCTGAATATTGTGAAAAGGAGTGCAACACCTTTAATGAAGTATTCAAAGAATCTTCTGACCCTTCCATTAATATATAGGTAGTATTAATAGGTGTCCATTTATGTGAGCCGTATTGTGTAAACTAAGCGGCTGTGTTCTTACATTATACAATTACTTTCATACTGAATGATATGCACTAATATATAATTATTGTTATTCCATGTTGTTCCATACACCGATATACTTCTGAAAAGTCATGTTATATAGTTAAATATTGACATACAAACATTTTAAAATTATCGGGTTTTGCATAGGCAAACGTTCCAGCACAAACATTTTGCACTTTCTTAATACATGCAATCTCGCTGTAGATTAAGGTCAGTCCGCAGTGTGACTGTCTTGAAATCGTCCGTAAAAGCCAGAATAGGGTACAGCAAGTTGACCGATTTATTAACACAGTTTGACGTCATTTCCTTTAGACAATTATAGTGGTAAGATTTTCATTAACAAACCCAATAAGCTAGACACGTGTGCTAGAAAACTGCGTCTTAAGGAGATATTAACATACCATATAGTTCAATCGTGAATAACCAACTAATGTTAAATACATGATATGCCATTTGAGGACCTATGTTATAAGATTTGATGTATCATTTATATCTACGCACACAAGTGTGTAGTTTGAATAGTAGTGCATATTAATATGTAATGGATATTTCCTGTTCCCATGTTTTATATTATGCAAATATCCGCATAAATACGGGTATAAAAGTACATATAAAATGAAATATGTATCATTTGGAAATCTTATAAATATACAAATGGTGTACATAAATTTGTATCAAACATATCAAACATGCCATGCGGTAGATATTCGAATCGACTAACAATTGAAAAAACAAAACAAACAAGAACACAAATGAGAACTAAACCTTCGTTTGTATGCCCCCGGTAGGGTGATATATAGTGATCGCACTGTCCGTCTGTCCATCTGTCTGTTCTTCTGAAATTCCGTCACACTTGCGTTTAGGTTTCGAAAAATGGTCATAACTTTTGCAATATTGATGTTAGCAACTTGATATTTGGCATGCATATTTTGAGTGGTGAAAGGTCAAGGTCAAGGTCATCCTTCGAGGTCAAAGGTAAAACATTAAAAATAAATCAAAGCGGCGCAGTATAGTCTCTAACTCAATTATATTTCAGTGATCTAGTAATGAACACCTATGCTTACCCTATCCATATCTTCATGAGATTAAACCAGAACAAATGTCTTAAGGGTAAAAAAATGCCTTCGTGTTGAGTTGATTTATTTAGAGAGAACAGCCATGCATTACTCATTTATTAAGTATAATGTTACCTTATTAACTCTTTGGTTTGCAATGCAGATCATTTGAAGCTGGAACCGTTCGCTTTACCACTGGCCATGCATTCGTTCGTCTATCAATGTCAATGAAGAATGTATATTGGATGGAAAAAACTATCTTTGTTTAAATAAATCACAAACTAACGAAGAATCGTAAACAGACAAAAATAACTTCCACTTAGCATAAAGACCAATCCAGAATGATAACAATGTTCGTTTATTGCGTGTATACATATGTACATAGTGAAACTCAAGAAAGATAATCAGGGGAAATATTATTTAACGCAAGTCTTTTATATAAGGCAAATTACCCTTTGCCTATATAATACAATACAATACAAGCCATAAAATTCGACATTTAACATAAAATCGTGATAAAAGCTGGGATCACCGCCTTGGAGCGGTAAATACAACGCATTTTGTTTTTTAACCGGTTGAATAATCCAAAACCTCAAACTTAGCCTAGAATTAGTAAAAAAAAACATACACATGTGAATAAGCATTAACCTAATAGCATCTTTATTCAAATTAAAAAGCGATCAAACATATTAATAGTTCGATTAAAATACTGTTTTATCATTCAATTGTTAAATAAACAACACTATACGAGCAAGAGAATAACAACTTGTTGAGGCAAGTCGAAATTAATTATGTACAATTATCAGCTAAAACTCTTTTTGTTAACACGACTCCAGAACTTAGCATCATGTAGAACACATATCGCATCTCTGAAGAAGAAGTAATATAGGACGTAAAATGCCCCATTAGGTAGATAGGATGTATAAGCATAATACACAATTTCGAAATTATCCACATCGCAAGTGTATTAATGCCCGTTTCTGATAACATATCATATGTCAAGATCAGTTCAACTGTTTAAATGATATTGCGAGGGTTATTTTACAGGAGTGCTTAAATTAGAGGGAAGATGTGTCTAGGCTGATACAAGAGCACGCTTATTATCAATTAAAAAAGTATGCAACTACTAGTGTTGTTCATTGTCTTTTTCTGCCTTAACATAAACATATTGCTAACTTTTTGGACGATTCCATGTTCTCAAGCTAAATATAATAGCATTGATTTCGGACTCAGTTCAAAACGGGCGAGCTTCGAAGATATGTATACAGTGAGAACTAAACTGTGCTTAACATGAACGAAATATTGTATGGTCAGTTTTGAACACGTGTAGCCGTTTGATTCCGCAAATGTATCAGTCTGATTCGCATTTGTACCGCGTGGTTCTGGAGTTTCACTTCTTTATATTGTAACATATTCCCATTATCTATGGCGATGATTTATGGCCTGGAGCCTCGCTCTTTATGATTGAGTGACAAGCTTTATTAAAGTTCAGATTACCGATAGCGAATTTTCTTGACTGATTGGCGGCTGACCTTTGGTAAATAGTTTCAGGAGAACTGCATTCCTTAGACGCGGTATCAATCAGCATTGGGGAGAATTAATTAATACGTTTTGTATCCACTTGAAAGGAACATTCAAACCCCGTCTCTGTTTACATGTCAATACAGTTATCAACCTCCGCGCAGAGATTTGACTGGAACCAGCATTGCTCGATCAAATTGTATGTCAGAGCATGGAACGACAAATCTGCGAAAAGATTGCACAGTCATATGTTAACAGACCTTACTGGTTTGCGAGTACTTTTCGGACGAAATATACGATTATTTCGGGATGAGTTTACTAATTTGTTCTATTTAAGAAGCGAAACTTTACCATTAGAATCCTGTGTTCTCTGCTTGTTTGCAAATGTAAACAAAATATAATGTCAATTGCGCGCATGCGCAACAAAAGAGGCCTTGCATTGGTTACACAAAACACACTCTTTTTCACTTTGACAGAAGTATTTTACGGACGTTTTCAAAAATCGCAAAATAAATGATGGAATGCTTAATACGTTTGTATATGTGTATGAGAATTAAAAAAATAAGATCAATAGACATTTTTATGTAAAAATAATGGCAATTAATCAGGAGATTGATTTTAATTATATTTAACTAAGACATTTAACAGAAATACTGAAACGTAACGAATTGAAGAGTTCACTATTGACGTTAAATTACATAACACAGCAGTGCAATGCACTTTATTCAAGATCTTATCCCCTTGTCATACTTTGTCTGTTTTGATAAACATACAGTTTAAGCTATGACTAACACTGTTAGCTGAATTGGGAGTTTTTGCGCATGCTCACTTAATTTTATTTCCCCAGACGACAGTCGCTTTCGTTTTAGACTATCAAACATGTATAAGTGTGACACAGAAGCCTAGTTTTATATTGCCAAATACAACAAAAATATTGCGCGTACTTTCTGCTCTAGGCTCGTATTCACCAACTTTTTTAAGACTAATAATAATAAAATATTCTACAAACAGTTTTGTTCTATTAGTTTAAATTAATTCAATATAACACATTTTAATTCCTCTAACTACCCAATACTTTATTTAAAATATCTTATTTATGAAATTAGCAAAAATGTATAGTCTGTATATATTCAAAGGCTGAACATGTTTTTCTTGGTTTCAATTCTTTTCTGTATTCTTGCATACATTGTTTAAAAATGGGAGCATACATAGTCTAACAATGGGATGGTGAATACAGACCCAGATGTTGGATGTTGTTTACCATGATTCCTTAGTGAATGAAGCAAACGCATTGCTCATCGGTTTTTGTTTATTTGTCAGGCTTCTTATGTTGAGCATTAACTAATTAGAATTCAATGAGACCTTAATATATTATGATGACAGTGAGTGGAAAGGGAGAGGACGTTAAATTTTATTTTTCAAAAAGTTACTTCCATTTTTTTTGCAAAGGATAACTTTTTTTTTGCAAAGGATAACTTATTTAGCCTTTTTTTCTAATAACAATCAAGTCCATGAAATAAAGCATTATTATACAATAGTAGACGACAATGTAGGGAAGTGCATAGTACAATTAAGAATTATTATAACTAATTCTTTGATATTTAGGGAGTTATTACTATTATTATTTTAAGTATTTGTTTAATTATCTAGTGTGATCATAATTTCGTTAACCTTGAAAATATTTATACCAAATTTATTCATTAAAAGATGTCAATAATAATAAATCCATATTACAAGACCCATAACCTTATAACAATCGAGTTACTGCAACTATAAAGACTCCTACCATAGCTCCTTCTTAAACACATATGTGCAGAATTATTTTATATAACTAACGTTCATATACAAAGTATAACCAGTATTAAATCAAATTTATTGAAAAAGGATGGCTTAATGATACTATACAAAAACATTCCATACCAAACCCAGAGTATGTGTTACACTAGCAGTATTTTACTGTGGGAAAATGGGCGTTAGACCATCCAATTTTAATTTACCACTGCATGGCCCATATATGCTAAAATTTTAACAAAAGAAAGGATGACTTTTCAAAGCAATTGATCTATTGCAAAACAGACTTTCAATATCCATTATCATGGCTATGAAGTTCATATGCCACTAGGTGCGTAACAGCGGGGGCAGTTGATTGCTCTCTGGTCTGTAACTTTTAGAAACTAGACCCGCAAGTGCAATAAGGTTGAAGTCAGGGCTACAGTAAACTTTTTGAAGCAATCGGAGGTCATTTAGCTTTGGAATACTGCTTTAGCTCTAAATGACACACAAGGTATTTTACTACAGTTATGCTTCAAACCTACAGGTGACTACCCATTATTTGACACAACAATAACCAACGACGTGTCACTTAACTTTGCAGAATAAAAGGACTATTACTGAATTTAACTGAAAACCAGATTAGTACTATAATAATGTTTTAAACCTAAATATGACTGCCCATTACTTGTCAAATTAATGACCACTAAAACTGTTCCCAACGTATATAATTTTGCAAAGTAAAAAACGTGAACATTTATTTGTTTTTTTTTTCTCAAAGAGGTAGAGGTGATTATTTGACTACCCTTCATCCGCCTGTCACTCTGTCCATAACGCGTTAATGTTCGCTTCATATGAAGGAAACTTGCCTAAAATGTTTAGTGCGTTGAGAGAATGTGAAGAAGGCATGAGTCAGTCATGTCTGCTTAAGGTCAGGTTTCACTTCAACGTAAAAAGTTTGAGCCTCCATTTTCATGTCCGCTCTTTAATTACTTTACCCTCAACAGGATTTTCATGAAACTCGGCAGAAAAGTTTTTGTCATTGAGACGATGTGCAGAAGTAATGAGTCAGTAACGCCGGTTTAATATCAAGGTAAATTTTCAAGGTCAAAGGTCTTAACCTCCATTATTGATTCCGCACAATATCTCGTCTACTTTATGAAAGATTTTCATGAAACCTAGCTTGACAGTGTATGCAGACCTTACGTTCAAAGTTAATTAAATTCAAATAAATTACTTGGTAAAAAGATGGAAAGGAAGTGAATCCTGGTATGGTCACATCTTCTTTTAATTGATATATGTTCAACTTTAAGTTAACCTTTGATATACTATATACGTGCTCAAGGTATTCAACTTAAATATGTTTTTGAAGTCATTTTATCAGGTGACTGACAGAAAATTATATAATCAAAGCGGAAGAAAGGTCAAGCGGGCTATCTTGGTATACCTCTTGTTTGATGTATGATATTGTCTAATAAGTAAGACAATATGTGATATGATATTTGATATTTTCAAGTTGTTATTTTATAGCAGTTCCATTTGTGTTGGTTTCTAATTGTGCTATTTAAACATTAATTAGAACATCAATTAATACATGGCTTGTTATAATTATATTTAGATGTGATCTTGTAGATGTAATATTTGTTATCATTAAGCTAATAAAAGGGTTTTGAATTATGTTCTTTTCTGAAAGACAATTACTAAAGGGACTTGTTCACATGACACATGTCACCCCAGCCAATTTATACTGGCACTTAAGGAAGGCTCGATTGGTCATTGTCGGCTCGGGTACTACATAAATGTACCCGGGTACTTTTAAGTATACTTAAACGTACCGCGTCAACTTAGACTGTATTTTTTTACCGAGTTTTATTCCCGCCCAAAATCCGATGTTGTAAAACGCGCTACGGAAAAGAAACAAATTTATATTTGAACAAAACCTGCCTCAACATGATTTTTTGTATGTGTTTTCATAATATAGATTACCAATTATGGCATCAATATGAACATAACTAATTTTAAAAAAAGTAAGCTTAAGAGTACCCCGGGTTACATTTAAGTAGTACCCGAGCAGACAATGACCAATTGAGCTTAAGTAAGACCAAAAAAGCTTCTAGAAAAATAATACTTAAAGCAATGTGTCCGCTTATTGATAATGCATGTTCAAATTTAGATGTCAGTTCATTGACATTTCAAAATTATGTCTTTATCTGCAAACTTATGAAAATCAGTGTCTTGGGAAGGCTAAACTTATCAATAGATGCAGTTCCCATGCAAACCATTCTCATTAAGATTAAATCCTTGCAAAAGATCCTTTAATTGTTGTTGACGGCCGGCTCAGTTTGATTTTATAGTCAGACTGGAGATAAGTTCAATGACTTTGCGTTATCAAAAGGTCTGCTGTGTTACTTGCTTTTGACAATAATGATGAAGGAAACATTGTCCGGAATAGTAGAGCCCTTATAATAATGATATTACTTTTAGGCGAACTATTAACGTTGTTTCCCGTAAATATTGATTTAGACATCTTGTTAAGGTTTTACAACGTAAACATTTATAACAAAATGAGTCATTAAAATAGATGATGTTATGGTCTATCCAGAAAGTATTGTGATCAGTTCTTGTGATCTGTGTTTATTTGGTATTTATTTGAAATGTAAGTTTTGAAATGTTACTTAAAACTGTTGAGACCAACGTCCACTCTTGCAATCCAGCTGTGTCTTGTTTGAACACAATATAAATGTCAATTGCATCACATACATTTTCATGGATGAAATAGCCATGGATAATTTGATATTATAAAGTGTCCACCCAGCATAAAAATATCAAAGAACAGATAATTATTGGCCTTTAATTAACCAGTTTTGAAGATGTGGCGCTGATCTCTTGATGCTTGAAATAACAAAATGCAGTAAATGCCTTCATTCTCTACCACCATGTAACTGAATAGTGTGAGAAAAATCAGTGTGATGAAATATTATTCTTAAATAATCTTGACTGTCTGTGGATGATGGATCGTTTCCCACCACTATGACACATTGATGATTTTGTATTCTATAAATTATTTGGTTGCATGGACATGGTGGCACGCGGCTGTTTAATGCAGTGCTTAAATTAAAATATTAGAATTCAGTCAATGATTGCTGACAACCACATGTCAACGGTTTGTGTTGAAATTAAGTGTGATGTATGACCCCTATTAAATAACATATGTTGTATGCACCGTTTCATCTCCAAAGGAATATATGCATTGCTGAATTGAAATTATTGCTGAGGACACGAGGAGTCTGGTAAAAGGATTATTTCCAATCAATGGAACGAATCAGAATAATAAACGAAGTGTATTACTAAAATATTATTGGCGATAACATTGCTTTTGGAAGTAAGGTCAGGAGAAATAGTTTTATGCCCCAGGTAGGGTGGCCTATGGCTGTTGAACTGTCTGTCCGTCTGTGCGTCCGTTCGAAAACTTCAACATTGACCATAACTTTTGCAATATTGAAGATAGCAACTTAATATTTGGCATGCATGTATATCTCATGGAGCTGCACATTTTAATCGGTGAAAGGTCAAGGTCATCATTTAAGGTCGAAGGTCAAAAAACAAAATCTAAGGGAAGTAACAAGCTTTAAAAGGAGTTAATTTATATACCTGCCAAATGATAAATAGAAATTTTATTTCAAAGCGTCGCAGTAGTGGGCATTTTATTTCTGACGAACACATCTCTTGTTTTTATGAAGAAAAAAAAACGGGTTTTTAAAGATTATTATGTTAATTGGAAAACAGAGGCACAAGTAGACGCCATGAATTGCCGAAAGGCAAACTGCACTCCCCTTAACTTTTTATGGCAATAAGGACCATTAAATATATCTATGTATTTTAGGTGTGTATCTACTTGACTTCCTAATGCCAGTTCGACTAGATTGCAGTCTTTGTTAGCAATAGGTAGAGCAGACTAATTAAAATGGAATCGTAAAAGTTCCGTCTGTAAAGTTTTGTTTCTAGCAAATATGAAGTGGAAGACAGCTCATAATTGTAATGGAATTGCGAACAAACAATACAGTGTTGTTCTTAAATGTATGACATCCCATATTATTTTTTTATGCCCCCAGTAGGGTGGCATATAGCAGTTGAACTGTCAGTCCGTCCGTCCGTCAGTCTGTGCGTCCGTCCGAAAACTTTAACGTTGGTCTTAACTTTTGCAATATTGAAGATAGCAACTTGATATTTGGCATGCATGTGTATCTCATGAAGCTGCACATTTTGAGTGATGAAAGGTCAAGGTCATCCTTCAAGGTCAACGGTCATTTTTTTATTTTTTTTTCAAAGCGGCGCAGTAGGGGCATTGTGTTTCTGACAAACACATCTCTTGTTATAACTACATTTTTAATCTTTCCCTCATTTATTTTCGCCTATCATTCAAACTTGTCCTTAAGGAAAACAACACAAGACAAGAACATCAATGTAACATTTGATTCCATTATAACAAAAACATGTTTATACTACATATATTAAGGTATTACAGCACTTTCATGACAGATTTGTTGATGCCAATTGCTAATTGCATCTGCTGCATTAAATCTACAAAACAAAATACTGCAACTTATTGTGGCTCGTGTCTGTGAATAACCAACAGCTCTGTCCATACAGTTGGTCAGAACAAGGATTATCATGGCTCTCACTGGCAAATGTTATGCTTTTGCCATAATTTTGAAGTTTTGTTTGATAAATGCGTGTTTGTGAAAACAATCTAGTAAACGTGTGTGGCCACGAAGTTTTTCCAATTTTAATATGTATAGCAACTTTTGAAATAATGTCTCATTCGGCGACAATTGCGATAGGCAGCGATAGCGGTGATTATGTATTATTCATAATCAAGAAATTAATATTTGCATCAATCATTTTGGTCCCATACCGCCATTGTTGCCAGAACAAATGCGTCAAACTTGCATAATTCATAGCACATATGAACATCCCATTAATTCTCCGTATTATCTTGGGATTTCTATTTTATCGTAATAGTTATGTTTTAGCGTTCAACCAGGGTTTTTTTTCCATTCTTTAAGACCCGCTGAATATCGGCCCTTTCCCCTAGACGTTATTTTCCCCTCTGACAGAGATATTCCCCAAAACAATGAGATCTAAAAAAAAAAAATGTAATTTAAAAAAAATACATTACTTGACAGGGTTCTTTAAACGAACCTAGATCTATCCTGTCAAGTCAAACATTCATCATAATACAATTATGCCTGCGAGGACATTCATGTATTTAAACAGGGTTAAGCCCGCCTTTCAAATGTTCATGTTTAAAAGATGTGAAATTTTCAAACAACACTAACTTGAATTATGTAATGAATTATATGTCCCATTTATAGCGGTATTAATGCTCTTTGTTTTTTATCACTTTACTAATATATTTGTGGATTTTTTTTGTTTCCAAACATGTGTTGTGGTGGAATTATTATCTGTGACGCATTTCTATTTTTTTTTATTAAATCCGCTCATCAATGGCCTTATACAGCATTAAGAATTTCACATGAAAATGTATGTGAAAAAAAGTATTGAAACTTCAAAAACAAAAGTTATGTATTTGAAACTTACAGGGCACCTATCTTATGAACATTATCATCAAGCAAAACATTGCAAATAAAGTTATAGTTTTTACAGAGTTTTGACTCTTTTTCACATTTGATAAGAGTGCATTATGTATTCTAATATTAGTTTGTCTTGGCATACAGCTATTAGTTATTTATATAAAACATTGGCATTTTTAGTAGCACTCAACGCCAGAAGCAACAATTTTTTGCTTTTCATTTTCAAAAAGATTTGCTCTTTCTTCAATAAAGATTTCCAAAAGAAATGCCAAGAATTTCAAAACTACATTCTGTATAAACAGTTTCCTCAAATCCTCCACTTTTCACAAAATGTTTCTTCGTAGCAAGAGTTAAATCTTTAAACTGGTTTAAATCAAATTGGCTTTTTCAATCGTAACTTATATCAAGTACATTGCCTAAATGTAAAATGTCCGAAAAAAAATATTTAAAAAAAAACGCTAAGTAAATCTTCCATTTTAGGCAGACATTTGGGGAAAACAGTTATAACAAATGAGATGTGCTTAATTAAAAATAAAAACAGGCATTCAAAAATACCAAGTCTCAAAAAAGTGGTAAATATTGAATTTGGTTTGTGGGTATTAAAGCAACCTGGACACAAATCATAACTGTAATTGGTTGTATTTAGCATTGCAATCCAGTAATATGTATCAGACAAAAACACCCACTATATGCTTCTCAGAAAATATGAATAAATGTTGTAGAATGGTTGAGATTTAGAATGGTCTAGACTTCGACAATTAACATATATCTGCAATTTGTCTGGTTTAGGCTTTTCATTTTTAGCTGACCTGCGCACAAAGTGGCCATGGTGCGCTATTGTGGCCAGCATCCGTTGTGATGCATTGTGCACAATGTGTTGTCAAATATTAAATTGTTATAACACTAAAATCTGGGTCACGTACATGCAAAAATAATGTTACCAGGTCACATTTTAGGAAAAGCTTGTTATCTCTCTTTAGGCCTCTTTTATGACACAATCTTGATGAAACTTGGTCAGAATGGTCAGCTTTACAATATCTTAGCCGAGTTTAAATCTGGGTCACATGCCTCCAAAAAGTAAGCCACCAGGTCAAATCTTAAAATAACCTTGTTTGCCACTCTAGTGGAGAAGTATTGTAAATCAATCTTGATGAAGCTTAGTCAGAATGTTTATCTTGACAATATCTGGGCCAAGTATGAATCTGGGTCACTTCCGTCCAAAACATTAGGTCACCAGGCGCAATCTTGGAAAACCATATCACTCAAGAGGCCACATTTATGACTATGTCTTGATCGGACTTGGTCAAAATGTTTATCCTTACAATACCCAGGCTGAGTTCAAGTCAGAATGTTTACTTTTAAAATATTATGGTCATGTTTGAAACTTGGTCAATTGGGGGTCAAAAACTAGGTAATTTGGTCAAGTCTTTGACATTAGTGTACCTTGAAATCAGGTGAGCTCTTTAGCGCCATCATGGCTCTCTTGTTAGTATTCTTCTCAAATTGTTTACATGTTGTGGACATATTGTTTCTTCGATGACGTGATACATCATTGCAGATTACTTCTTGTGACAACCTACAGGGATAGAGGCTGATGATGGCCTAAGAAAGTCCCTGTACAAATATTGATATTATTTGTCATTTAGATCTGGCTGTATACTGTTCATTTGACATGACAGGATGCTGTCAAACTGCGTGTATCTTGTAAAGATGTATAAACACAGTATTATGTGATTTTGGAATAGGACACTTAACTAAGAATGGACATAATTTTGTTGACATTCTCACACAAACTGTGCATTTCATGTTCTGTATTTATATTTGTAATAGTTGATACTCTTAGTATAATAAGAATTTGTTCACAGCATTTTCAGAGTATTTTTAAACTGTGTTTCTTAATTAAATACAAATTGAATTAAGTGTTATTGTGTTTAAGTAAAGTGACTCACATTGTTACTTTTTGCATATGTTTTCAACAATGTCATTAACTTCCATGTTATTTTAACATCATGTCCACTACAATGCAGATCCGCTAAAACGCAATATCCATTATTACATTATAGTGTATCGGCTGGGAACTCCTTTTTACGCCCTTTTAATTCACGTCCTATCAGAAAAAATGTTTGTTTGGTGCCTTTGATGTACATCACATAAACACTTCTGTTATAATTGCAATGCAGAAAAAACAATTCCTCTAAATTACTCCAGGTCCAAATAGAAATGCTCTTTATGTTTTAACTGGTGTATTGTCATTAAAATGACCTCAATTCCTTGCCAATTAGCAAATATTCCTGTGACAAATGTTCACATAACTATACAAAGTTGTTAGTACCTAGGGATGCGATGAGTTTTGAATAGGGTCTATTCAGGAAACAATTGCATGACTAGCCCAACTTCAAATGAAATTGGAAACAGTTTTACAAGGTCCATCGTATGCTGTCTATCCATCAAATTATTTTCCCTAATAATGCGTTTACAATGACTATTTAAAATTATAACGGAATCATGAAGTAAGTTTAACTGAACTTTAACTCGCAGAATGGATTGTTGAATATGGGCTAAGGTTTCCATGAGCTAACCCTGGCATCTTTGTAGTGTAATCACAAGCTTTTCTACAAGTCTTCGTCTCATACAGGATTATGCTTATATCCTATTTCTTACATTGGATTTCACTGTAGCTATAATTAAATTAATGAAGTATCTTTTCATGCAATAGTTTCCTGATATTGTGTTATTTCTAGCAATTTAGAGGGGTAATTAATGTTAATTAGGACAGAGGGCTTTGACCCTCATCATCTTCTTTCAAATTAAGGCTGGTTATAGTGCATGGCCGTTAATCACCTTCTTGGCATTGGCGCCATCTCTTTTGGAAGAATTCAAAATTATCTATGAGATCCGCAAGTAGCCAATATTTTTGTGAATGCAGCAACTTGTATATGTTGAAAGCAATCGTTTGATGTCGTTTTAAGTGGGTGGAACTTTGCTCGTCACACAGGCAAAAACATTGATTTGCTTTTAAAGACCCCATCATGGCACAACTTATAAAGGTCCTAATATTTCCAAATGTGTTGTGATTGTATGTTTCTGTACATTTGTTGATGACTTATTCTTCGCTGAATCGCACTATTTTTTTACTCGTACGAAATATGTTGGAAAATATACAAAATCTACACATCCTGTAGAATTCTCCTTGTATTTTCAAAACATTCTGTTCTTAGCGCTACCTCGGAAATAGCATTGGCTTGTTAAATAATGCATCTCAAAAAAGAGAGTGCGCCACGCACGTGATTAAAGGCCGTGTAGTGGGTACAACATATTTTATATTCTGTTTTAACACTAAAAAAATATAAATTTATAAAGAGATAACACACATGAGCTTTGGAAAAGAAACATTTTTTTCTAGATCACTAAATTTTCTTGCGTATTTCAATCTCAGCTCAGTTAGAAAATGGGTCGTGGGAATAGGTCATTACCGTAGTGGTTAGGAAAATTACAGAAAAGCTTGCTTGTGAAGACTCTTAAAGTCACACTTGTATTGCCCGAAAAATAAACTTGGCCTGTCCAGCAACGTAGAATCCTACAATTCTCTTGCTGTCTGAACTGAAAAAAAAACAGTCTTATTGAACAAAGATATTAGACAGATATATTAATTTTAAAAGATTTGAAGTTTAAAGGGATTGTTGAATACAAAAATGCATCACATTCGAACAGCATGCAATTATTGCATGTACAAATAGAGAATAACAGGTTACTACCATGTCGTTTTGTAATATATCAGGTGAGGCTTGGAATAAAACAAGTATTAATCATGACATCATGAGCACTGCATGCCTTGCACTTAATATTTGTAAAATACATTTTTTTGACAGTTTTTGTTGACTTGTGTGTCTAAAATGAAATGCATCTTGATATCAAACTGTTTGTTTTGTTAAATCTGATTCATTTCTCCGATGACTTCATATGTGATCCCGAGTAATACGATTAACTTCCAAACATTATTGTTGCAATGTTTTCTGATGTTGGCATTCATGAACATTATTACTTTATCTAAGATAATAGGTTTACTTAGTGTCGTATTGATTGCTGGCTGTTAAAAAAGAGGGAAAATTATACCGGTACATGAAATGAAAGCCAAATATTATAATTAATAACGTTTGTGCCATGTAACGTTCTGAAGTAAAAATAATACTGTGTGTGTATAAGATCATTCTCATAATAGTAATACTTTCCTCTTGAGAATGCATCATCACATAACACTGATTATAATCTTTGAGTGTGTATTTATGCAACCAATATTTGCAGTTTTATTTTAAAATAGTATGTTCTCATTGTTATGGGTTATGGAGTGTTGATGAATCGTTGTTTAGTAAATGAACAATTATTTTATTATGGAATGACTGCAATTAATTTAGACAATTGTCACAGTGTTGTTTTTGTCGAGGAGTTTACGTCTATATAATCAGTAACTAATCATAACCTGTCTAAACAACAATTACATGAAGGCTCTTACAACGTTACTTTCTTGCATTCATACTGTGCAAGAATTCAGTGTTATTTTTTTAAGAACATATACTGTTTTTATTTTCCTAAATTAGTATTATATGCTAGAAATTAATCAACCACCTTGTGAGTTTGTGGTATTAGATGTTTATCATATTAACAATTTGACATTGTGATGAACTTTTCTAAAAAGCATGAAAATTGAAATATCTTCTCGTACAACAGTAATTTTCAATTATAAAAGACATCTTTTAATCATTTTGAAACAATGATGCTTATTTGCATTGGCTTTGATCAATACTCTTAGGAGATTTGAGAAATCTTAAATTATTCTCGCAACTCATTTTAATATTACCGAAAAGTTCATCAATGTCCCTTATGAATAAGTCTCACGCCTGATTAGCCCTGTTGTGATTTATTCCCAGGTTGTAGCAGAGATGCTGGAATATGGACTGTTTGATCTTTCTTGACACAACTTAACTTTTGCTAACAGACTATAACAGTACATGCATACATCAGTGTGTTTTAATAAGGTTGATAACCCCAAAGCAGTGCAGCCGTAAAGTGCTTTAAAAAGTTAATCAGTATTGAAGTAGCTTTGTTGGAAAAGGTGTATTCACCACCGCAAACCGATATGATGTGAAAAGTTGGACGTGCTTGGAAAAGTTTCCGATCAATTTTGCTGAATTTCGCTAGGGTAAGTAAATCCAGTTCTATAATTGTTTAAAGGCATTTTTGAATTAAAATATATGTTGGTACATGCAAAGGAGGTATTATCATGTATGTTAGAAAACTCCTGGTTATTATTATTCAGGATTTATTGAAATATGGCTATTTGAAGTCGACGATGCAGGGATGTGTCCCCTATTTAGCACTTTATTTACATATTTCTTCAAAGGTATGCCAGTGAACAAGTTATTGCACCGAAAATGATATCAACCAATGTCCCCCGAGTAACATATCCGCCAGGGTTTCTTTAAAAAATCGTATTGGTGGAGAAATTCGACTTTTCATTCAACATGTTGATGAAAAAATGATATGACCCGGTGCAGTGCCAAAGATGTCAAGATATGACAGGAGTTTTCTAACATACATGATAATACCTCCTTTGCATATACCAAAAGATATTTTCATTCAAAAATGCCTTTAAACAATTATAGATCTGGATTTACTTACCCTACCGAAATTCAGCAAAATGTATCGTATTAGTAAAGATCTTAAAAATCCATCTAGGCTGCTGAACATTTATGTTCAAGTGTCTTTCAAATGGCAAAATCGGGATTCTTCGGTGTAAACTTTTCCAAGCACGTCCAACTTTTCACATCATATCGGGTTTCCGGGGGTGGTATTAAGAACATAGTATTTCTGGTCTCAAACATTGAATTCTCTCGAACAGACTAGTGTTGTAAAGAATTGTAATTGTAGGCTGAGAACCACCATAAACATTGTATGTTATATAATTTGATTTTCGGAAAAAGATAATGTAGCAATAGGTCATGTTGAGATATAATTGCCTGTACATTTTGGATCATTTAAAAAATGTCACATATTTCCCAAGGCACATGTTTCCGACAATTTAAATTGGTTGTTTGTTCCGCTACAGGAAGACTAATGAGTATGTATGAATTATTCATTTTTAAAAAGACAGATGCTATAAAGCCACGCAAGATTTGATGGTCGCATTAGCGGACAGGGTAGCTGAAGGTTGAAAAACATTAATAAGCCTTGCGGAAAACCTTTATGAAGATGAAACTTTTTGGCATCAACTTATTTTATACTTTGAAAATGTAATGCCAAAGTTTTTCTAATCTGATCAGTCACCTAATGTTCCAGATGCATTAACATCAGACAAGGAATGGTCCCAGAATGTCGTGAAGACCCACCGAAACATCCCGATTTTGCCATTTGAAAGACACTTGGACATAAATGTTCAGGAGCCTAGATGGATTTTTAAGATCTTTACTAATACAGAATGCTGATTGTATATGTAGTTAAATAAAAATTGTAATGTGGAATGTACATTAAAAGTGTTTTTTTTTCACCATTTTCACCATTTTTGGAATAGGGCTGGGTCCCTTTGGATTGTGAAAAATCGCGGCCTTTTTACTGAAATTGGGAAATTGGTGTTTTTGTTGTTTTGCTTACAAATGCTTCAAAATAAAGAATAAAACTTATTAAGCTAGATGGAAGATGAACTAAATGTTGGCATCTATTTTTTTGTAATAAAAACCCCCCACTGATATACGAGGGAATAAGGTAGGTGTATGTTTACGACAGGCGACAGATACACCCCTCTTTCCTCTACCAGACACGCTAGCGCTCGGACTGGTGAATGTACCTGACGTTTATATATTGTTCTCCATTATAAAGGTTTTTAAATAAAGTGCAAACATCACAATGAAATTGTAACAAAAATAAAAATCATGTTAGCTACCTTGGGAATTGTTGTTCCCACTTACTTTATATGAATGACCCATTCAACTAACTATACACTAGACAACCTTATCTAGAGTTGTAATGTGTTGTCAAACTGTTGTCCCTTGTTAATCCTATAAATTGTACAAGCATCCCCTGTTGGGTCTCAGGTGAAGAAAGTCGATCAATTGTAATTTGCATAATTGTTCATACTGTTCAGATAAAGAGGATCTGGTATACCAAGGAATTTGGAATAGGAGAAAAGATGTTACCAGAGCATCTGTTTGGTGTTCAGAGGATTCCAGTTTAAAGAGAGTTTTGTTCTGAGGGACAGCACTGTATTATCAACGTTAATTAAGCTGTAAATGGACGTATATGCGACGCTGTTCCTTTTTGTTTGTCCAAGGTCGTATTTCCAATTATTTCAAGATGATTGGATGCCATATTAAACCTTGTGATTTTATTTACCACTGACATATTAACCCCATTAAATTTGTTCAACTCTTTGATAAGAACTATCTTCTGGTCTTTGACATTTTGTGTGTTACCAGTATATGAAAGACATTAAAAACTATGTACTTAAGAGTTGTAATTGCCATCGCTGATTGAACTTGGAATTGTTTTAATCTTAAGGTAAGCAAAAGACTTAAAGATGCTAACAACACTATCTCTTCTGATAATGTTCCTTAATTTTGATAATTCGTTTAGTATAATTTCAGTTACAATAGGCTATAATAAGTTGTATCGGTTCAAACGCCCCAGTCGGATAAATATATTTTATAGTCTTTTTGCAAATTAGGTCAAGTATGTCTACCCATGTCTGAGTAGATGGAAAAGGAGACTTCTCTCTAATAATACTTGTAAAAAAACGTTGGCATTGCTCTTGATACATGCTATTTCTGTCACATTTCTTGTTTCAAAAAAAAAGATGGGGGAGCGGGATACTGAAAAGTATAAAAGCAAACTAACTGCTAGATCATTGGGTCAAATTAAAGAAAAAGCTTGTTTAAATCGCTGACATTTTGTGTTCAATGCCATTTTGCCAAATTGTGATCAAACAAGTCCCTTTAACAAAGGTCTGAATTAACCAACTCTGAATTCATGGTTTACCTGGTTTACCAGTAGTAATTGCACACACTTATTGGAGTAAATAGTTAATGCCCTCATAGGTAAGGGGGAAATGGCCGTAGAAATAATTTCATGACCAACCCCCACACAAGTCATGGGCCAGGCCAGGGATTGAACCATTGAATCCTTGAATATGTAACCAAGTGATCTTCCAGTTTAGCTGGTGGCATCCCAAATACAGCTGTAATACTAAATGAATGGGCTGTGCTCTGAGAAAAGGAGGTTTAATGCATTGGCATTAAGTGTCGTCCCAGATTAGTCTGTGCAGTTTGCACAGGATTATCAGGGACGACACTTACAGCCTCATCTGGATTTTTGCTAAAAAAGAGACTTTCTATAAATGAAAATTATCATAAAATCGGAAACTGTCATCCCTGATAAGCCTGTGTCGACTGCACTGGCTAATCTGGGACGGCACTTTACGCTCATGCATTTAATCCCTTTTTCACAGAGCCCAACTTGAATCATCAAAATAGTCTAGGTAAGGAGTTCCGTAAGATTCTGCTAATGACAATTCAGTATTTTATTGTGTTTTCCTTTTATTCCGTTCTAATTAATAATGGTGCTCTCTGACATTTGCGTGTCAATGAACAATGTTGTGAATACTCATTAATTTTGTCAATCCAAATCACATTATTTCCAAACAGTTGTGATGATAAGGAAGTAAAACATGCACTGTCAATTTGATTTTCACGTAAATCATTTACACTTAACGTCAACCAGACGACATAACATGCACTGCTTCCAGGAAATGGATGTGCAATATTAGAAGGAAAACATGCATTTGGTGAAATTGTGAAATGTTGTGATATGTTCATTATTTGCTGCAATAAGATTATTAGCAAATCAAGAACCCACTGTGATAAGTTTAAAAGTACAGGTTTTTCTTTTCTGATAATTGTTTGGCCAACTTTGTTGACACTTTACAGAAACGATTCTTGGTACATTAGTCTTGCTCCAAAGTTGTTCATATTGTTCATTTCTGCTGAACAAAATGATGGACAACTCCTCAAAGAGATTACCTCTCCTATGTTAACTGTAATGGCGTCTGTGCCACAGTTAATATTTCCAGATCTGGAAGGATTCTTAGTTTGTAAGAGGATTTGTTTGTTCTTACAAAATCAAAATCAGTGCAATTTTTCTACATTATCAGACTGGTTTATATAATGTTTTCCTTCCGTTTTGTTTTATAATTTAAAACATTTACAATAAAGAGGAATGTGTGAATCCATCCTCATTTCATGTTTTGTATGACAGGCATTTGATTAAAGCTGCGTTCTGGGAAAATTGGGCTGTATGGATGTGAATTAAGTGTCATCCCAGATTAGCATGTGCAGCCCGAGTGTTTCCTGTGATACAGGTTCACAAGTTGACTTTACTGATGAGGTTATCTTTCAACAGAGATGTGACAAATTGGTTTACATTCCAAAGATAAAATCAATTTAAGTCATGGGTGTGATTTTTTCGAAGACTTACCTAGGGGTCATTTCTGAGATTCGTAATAAAAATTGGGGGTAGGGGGTGGGGTACAACAAATTCCGCTGCATATGCCATAATCAGCCAACAAATTCAGACTTTGAAACCTCTCCACATATAACACTGGCAGCCTTGAATATCTGCTTGCATAAAAAGATTATACTGAACAATGTCATTGGCTGTCGTTTCCCAATCATCAAATCAAAATCAGTCTTTGCACATGTTTTGGTTATATTGTTGCTTACTCGTTTGCCAATTGGGTTGTTCTGAAGAATATTGAAAAAAGAATGACTTTCAACAAATTTCAGTGATTTACATATCAGTGAAAAACAAATTGAAGAGGGAATTTCTTCAAACAACCGTGAATAAAGATCAAAAGGAATTCCAGTTTCCAAATGGTGCGGAAGATCAAATGTCATGGGAAATCGTAAACTACGGATCACGTGGTAGAGTGTCCTTGATTGAGGTTCTTTTAAAAACACTGTACAAGTGCTGACCATATTGCAAAAGTAAAAAAAAATGAGCAAGAACTGAAAGATTGCCGGCATCAGTCAAAGGGACGAGGAAACGAAATTAAGTGCATTACGGAAATCAACCCAAATATTTAACTGTTATTGTTAAATTAGCATACTTTTATAGGTACTTTGTGATGTTAGAAATCAATCTCTTATGCAAAGTTCAATTAAGTGTTTATTTCTATGTCTGTTGTATGAAGTTGCTCACCCCGTTATGCGCATCTCGTTGTCTAAAATTAGTTGACATTAGTTTCCTCCCTTCGGACTTGTACTCATTCACACTCCTTTTAAGTAATATAGCAATACCATACTAACACAACATTTCTTGTACATATTTTTTAAATAGCTAAATTAGTGAAGTACTCAAAAGGTGTAAAATCAATATTGCAGAAACATATGATTAATAATTTTCATTTCAAGTTTCAGTTAGAACGTTCAATTTCTCAGTTTTCCTGATACTGTTATTAATTTAAGTTTTCAGACACCTTCTTTTTAATCCAAAATAATTATTTTTTGTGACGCCTTTTTTTCAGACAATAATAAAATAATAAAAGGTGTGGTATTTACAAGCACACTAGGTGATACTATGCACCGAGGAATATTCGAACATCCAGTGCATTACATATATTGTAAATATGTCTCTACATTTTCAGACATTGAATTTTAGGAAGATTTTTTAGTATCTAAATTTTCGAATGCGAAAAATTTGAATTATTTTTAAGTTTCCATAAGCATTGAGTAATCACGTTACTACAAATACCCACACTATCATTCAATGGACTTGTTCACATATTTTGGCAAGTTTTGAAGTTGGTCACTAAATGCTTTAAATTGATTAATATAAACATCACAACTAAAGAGCCCAAATATAATAAAAAATAAAAAAAAGAAACAAAACAGAGAAAACAAAGTTAACCACGCCAGGGCTCGAACCACTGACCCATGGAGTAAAAGCCAAGCGCCGAAACCACTCAGCCATCCGTCTTCACGTGTGTCTGTGTGTAATTCAGAGTTTATCTTCGGGTCGTCGTTGAGTCTTTACGACTACATGATGTGCGGACCTGACCATCCGTCTTCACATGGGTTGCCATTTATTTTATACTTTGTATAACCATCCATGTTTTGTTACAAAATATAACGATAACAAAAGAAATCGAATTTTTGTAATCGTTTCGCGTCTGAGACGCTTTATATTTTTATCAATTTCTAACGATGATTTTTCGTAAACGAAGTGTATTTTCATTATAAATCTGCCTTATTATGCTTCCCATATAGGTATATGGGGAGCATATAGTTGCCTTCCTTTTGTCACACTTTATATTAGTTTCTCATAGCGCCTTTAATATTTTACCGATCTCATTTATATTTGGCATGTAGGTACCTTGCATGGACCTGTACCTTTTAATGAGGTTTGAGGTCACTGGAGTCAAGGTCAAGGTCACCGAGGCTAATAATATATTTTCTCAAGGTCACATTTTTTATTATTTGTTTTCACACAATTAACTCATATATCGACAAAGCATCATTGGGGAGCATCCATCAGTTTTACTGATATCCTTGTTATTGTTATTTCTCACACTGATCTACATTGTTCATTTATTTATTGAATCTGTGACAAAAAGTTGAAACATTCTCATTTTGATAAACTGTGAACAAGTCCCTTTAATATTATAGAATCTATGTATGTATTGTTATTAAAGTGTATGGTATACGTATATCGATGTATTTTACAATACTTTGAACGAATGAGGCAAGACTTTAAGTTTCACGCTCAACACTTGACATGTTGTAAAGTAAACCATTGATAACATATCTGTAATAGGTTTACATTCCACACATAGCAATGTGTGCGTACTCCAATATTAATTCGTCTTCATTTCACGCAATTGTCAAAATAAAATCGAATGAAATATATTTTTTAAATGAAAGAAAAGAAGGACACATATCTCCAGTTATCCTCGGAAGATGTTCACAACATCCCTGCCGCTAGTCTAGAGGATCACTGACCATTGTTGCCCGATTACAAAGATGTCTTCAACTGTGAAAAAGTTGTTTCCTTAATATTTAGTCCGGTCATTGAGTTGTTAATCCCGTGTTTGTTTTCAAACACACTCAGAAATGAGAGGATTACAATAAACTGGTAAGTCATTACTCTTTGATTCGTATTTATGCTTTAAAGAAATGTGACCATCAGTGCCATATGTTAATACCGGTACATACCAAAAATGGGAAGAAATTATGAGGTCATTATGTGATACTTAAAAGCTTTAATGGAATGTTCGTTTAAAGGAAGCCTCTTACTAATGATAACCCAGTTTAGAGTGAACATGTCGTCCCTGATTAGCCTGTGCGGACTGCTTATTTAGTGCAGCATATTGTTTGCTTTAACGGTTGTCTCCTCTTGTATGTTTTTACCGCATTTTGACGAAAAAAAGACTCTTTGAAGAAGTAACAAGTTTACAGTCAAGGTAGAATTGCTAAAAATGGAATTCATCCTACATATCAAACCAGTTAATCATAGTTTTGTTTACACATGATAATCCCATTATGAAAAACTATTTCCTAGAAAAATAATTAAGTTTAAATAATCAAGGTAAAATTGCAAAAAAAAATTGTTGTTCAAAAACATCCTAAGTATCAATCCAGGAAACCATAGTTTATTTACACATAATGAACTCATAATGGAAAACTATTTTTTAGAAAAATAATTATGTGAGAAACCCACACACTCTTGATAATTGCTTCATATTCACCTGCTCACAGGGTAAGTGGATCATATTTCTTTGTTATAAACAGAACATTTACATACAAACTGATCTATATGAGGTAATTTTAATATAAATGATATAACACCTTTACGAGTTTCCTTTGTGTTAAGTTACTTCTAACTTTGTTGAATTCAGATCAAGAATTAATGTTTCAAATAATTTACAAGTCATCAATGAAACAAAGACTGTATTTAAGAAAAAAATATGTTGTAAAGTTCTTGGAACTGTTCCATTAGAGGTATTTTAAATATAAATAATATATCACCATTACGAGTTTCGTGACAGTTAAGTATACTTACGTAGCTGAATCAAGAATCAATGTTTGTAATAATTAAAAAGTCATCCATAAAATAAATAAGACTGTATTTAAGAAAAAAAAAATATGTTTATAAAGTTCTTGGAACTGTTCTATTTGAGGTATTTTAATATAAATAATATAACACCATTACGAGTTTCTTTTCTGTTTAATATACTTAATTGATTAACTTCATATCAAGAATCAATGTTAGTAATAATTTGAAAGTCATCCATGACGTAAAATGATTGTATTTAAGAAAAAAATAAATGTTATTAAGTTCTTGGAACTGTTTTTAATGTTGAAAATAATGGTAAAGTACGTGCAACTGAAATTTGTGAGTTTGCCAAGAGGCAACAATAAATGTCATTTGTCCCAGAATATTCATGAGTGCCAGGTTAAATACATATCGTATAATACACACATATCATATGCCAAAAGAGACATTTGGATGTTAGTAAGCAAATAATAAATAAGTAAATTAAATGATTTGTTTTCACTGAAATTTACTTTTAACTTTTGCCCTATTACAGAAAATGAGTTGTTCGTGTTAGTATACATTATCGTTTAAGGACGTAATGCCACATGGTCAAATGTACTGACGTTTCCTGATTTAAGATTGAAGTGGGTTCGTTTAAAATTAAGACTGTAATTTAACAGCCACTGTCCTTCAGTGTCGAACAATAACGTGTCGCGGTAAAATGTCCTGTCAAATTTTCAGATTTATCCCGTTATGGACTGCACAAATTATGGCATGTTTTCATTTAACGTTCATTACAAGAGAAGATCTGTATGATTGTAGCAAAGTACCATCAATACTGCTGGAAAATGCGCTTTATCCAATTACAAAGGAGAAACCCCTTTTGCTTTTTATCCATTCAAAAAGTATGGCTTCAAAAAGTCCATAAGAGTAAAAATCATGACATTTTAACTGTTGAACTTGTTATAAGGCTTCATTATTTCGTATGAACTGTAAATAAGAAATATCTTTAAAGGGAGCTTTTCACAGATTTTACACGGGTTGAAGATTTTCATTAAATGCTTTAAATTTGAGTAATGTAAACATTGGAACAAAATCGCTCCAGTAAAAAAAGAACAATACTAAAATTAAAGTAATAAATAAAAGTAATCCTCAACTGGGCTCGAACCACTGACCATTGGAGTAAAAGTCTAGCACTTAAACCATTCATCCATCCATGCTTATACAGTTAGTGGTGTATTTCAAACATTATATGTGCAATCCTTGTAATGTCACAAAATATAATGATAACATCAGAACTTTCCAAATTATTCAATCGTTTCGCGTTTTTAACGCTTTATTATTTTCAGGTGTTTAAATCGTAAAAAGATACATATAATGGATATTTTAGAGCATGGTTAATGTTCAGTATTACTGTTTCGTCGCAAATATCATAACTACAGCGAACATTTGCAAAGCTGAAAGAATTATTTTTTTCAGTTTGTTCAATTTACCAAAACATGAAAAGGTCCCTTTAAGGTTGGATATATGCCATTGATGTTAAGTGGTTTTTGTTGTTGAAAAAAGAGTGTAATTAAAATCAATGAGATCAAAGAGTTATAATCTATGGTTTGGATGCTTTTCTGAACAATTTATGACGAATTTAAACCACATACATTTACATGAGGACAGAAGTTGTTTACTATCATATATAAAATGAGAACTTTATATTTTCTACTGATGATTCTGGTTAAATCAAATCAAATATTGAATGGATTGCTCTGATCTTAAAACAATTTATTTTAAAATTATCACAGGAAAAAGCAGTGCCTGGTCTTCAGGAAATCGTTTTCCTAAGAAAACTGCATATTTGTAAATTATTTTTTATTTTTTGTACCATGGTGACATGAGTGAAATACTATTAGAAATGACAACAAATTCAAACATGAACACTAAAACATCCATACCTTCCCCACATGAGTGTATTGTGCAATTAAATTCATTTTTTCTTCCCAAGAATGTACGAAAACCACATCAGACAGATATCATGGTACCACTATGGTAAATGGATTGTAACTAAATTAATTTGCTTGGTTTGGCAAATCCGTTTTGGATTAGCCAAGAGCCGAGCCAGTGTCTGAATGTCAATTTATTCCATTCATTTTCCGCAGATTTCTATCATGGGAAGAAGCCCCCCTCTTCCATTCTCTGCTATTCCAATAATCTCTTGTCTGATTGGCTGATGATTCACACACATTTAATGATCCCAGCAAAAACAATAATTTGTTATGGGTTACTACATGTATTGGTGCACTATTGGTATCAGAATATTGCCGATGAACATAGTATTGGGTTAATTTAGCTATTGCTAACTCTCATGGCCATAGTCGAGTGGGATGTGCTAGCTTAATATTTCAAATGCGAGATTACACCTAATACAAACTTGAGTGTCCAGGTCTTGTACAAAAAAATCGTTAATTTATTCTTTGTGAAGATTACTACTGTCTTGCATTGTGCAAACTGTTAAATTTATTCAGATTGTGTCACTAAGTAAACACTCAATCACAGACAACGTCGCTTCAGTTGGCGATCTACAATAGCTAGGGAATATTATTGCGGTTTTTTTTTTTGCAATCCCTGTGTTGACAATGTTTGACCGCAGTGATGATTTTGAATTTTTCATTCAAAGTTTTGGCGTGATTTTCATTGATATTACAATCTTTCAGTAGTAGAAGTATGATCCAATTTTGAATTATGGATAACATTTATGTAAACATGTTAATGTCAGAGCAATACAACTTCTTTAAGAGATTCAAACGACATGTTGTTTCACCTTGGTATTTTAGTGGAATTACATGTTTGTTGGCGCTAGTTGTGTGTACATATGAGACTGTGCCTATAACACAATATTACATGTTATGTGCAGTTTGTTAAGTTTCGAGCAGTAAGTAATTATTAAATATGTTCACTCAAAATTCTGTATCCTGGTCAATAACCACTCATACAGAACACATACACTTTATCGTCATGAAGACACCACCAATTACTTCTGCTCAGACGGGATGGAATTGACCCAAATTTACACAAAATGAACTAAATAAATTGACGCAAAGTTACACAAAATAAATTAAATTTATCAACCCAAAGTAACACAAAATAAACTGAAGAATTCGACCCAAAGTTACACAAAATAAACTAAAGCAAGTTTCCAAACAGAGGCACAAGTATAATACAATGTTTTTTTCTTCTATATTTTCAGGTAAGTCAATTAGATGCAGGCAGTAGCGGGGACAGGGTAAGTCGATATTTCACAACATTTTGTTGAGTCCGGTTAATTAAAGACAGTATCTCAGACTTGCTTCACTTCCTCAAATGTGAAGATGTAATATGAAATTTCAGGTACAAACATACCATTGCAACCATTCTCGACATACTATTGCAACCATTCTAGACATACCATTGCAGCCATTGTAGAAATTCATGTTGCTGTGTTATTGTGTGTTTTTTAGGAAAAGTTGTCTGGACTGCTTTACATCACTAATTTCAGTACTTTCAGACATTTACTTTTGTTTTCTGATAACTGTGACAGTGTTTGCATATAAGACAAACTTTAACTTGTCTGCAGAATGTTGGTGCGTATCGTGTCATACTGAATAAGCCCGTGCCGTTCACACCGAAATATTTACACTCGGCTTTAATGGTACTTTCTGTTTCAAGATGAATCTTCTAACCATATGGTTATGTGAATAAAGTGCCTTTATAACAATTGTTTTATAAATACATAAATGTGAAATATATTAGTTTCCATACGCAACCATTGAACATTGTTTTGATGCACGCTACACTTAATGTCGGTGACTCTCTTAATTCAATGATTTTCTTCTTTACACAAATTGATTTATAATTTCTCTATGTTCTGACGTAATTGTGTATGTCTGATTGAAGATCAAAACCAGAATCGTATAATTTATCGGCATGATTTTCTCGCCTGACAGGATGTGGTTCAATTAGTGCTTCTCCATGCATAGAGGAACACTAAATTCAAAAAGTAAAAAAACACAACCGATATTTTTACCAACAAGGAATACAATTCATGTAATGTTTATCTGTCACTTAACAATGTTAATATTAAATGACTAGGACATTAATTTAATAGACCACGAGAACAACGATAATATTGCCATTATTATGTCCCCCAGTCTATACTGGAGAACATATTGTTTTTGCCCTGTCTGTTTGTTGGTTTGTTGGTTGGTTTGTTGGTTTGCGTCAAACTTTAACATTGGCCATAACTTTTGCAATATTGTGCAATGTCTGAAATACACCACTAACTGTATGATGATGGATGAGTGGTTTAAGTGCTAGACTTTTACTCCAAGGGTCAGTGGTTCGAGCCCAGTTGAGGATTACTTGTTTTCCTTTAATTGTATTCTTCTTTTTTTTACTAGAGCGATTTAATTCCAATGTTTACATTAATCAAATTTAAAGCATTTAATGACAAACTTCCACACGTGTCAAAATCTGTGAAAAGGTCCCTTTAAAGATATTTCTCAAGGTCAAAGGTCAAAGGTCAAATATATGTGTCAAATTCGCTCAAACGGAGACATAGTGTTCCACAAACGCATCTTGTTTTAATATTAATATGATCAGCTAAGTAATTTTGCAATTGAAATTAACATGGCCTCTCTTTATGTGACAAGTTTGCCTTCGGTCTCGCCTTTAGCACTGTTAATTGTCTCTTAAATTAATTTGTTTAAATTAACAATTCTAACATGACACTCCGTGACCAATAGCACGATAGTATAGTATGCATGTGTCACGGACTAACACGTTTGAAATATCAGCTGCCTATGTGAAAGAACTCATTATGTCTTAAAATTGAGACTTAATTATCAGCTGTTTATACTGCATCATACTTCTGCACAAAGGCATTTCCTAAATACATATCAATTCAAGAGGTTAGTGCCTCTAGTTTTATTTTTAATTATCAGCTTTTTATGCTGCATCATACTTATGTACAATTGCATTTTCTAAATACACGTCAATCAAAGAGGTAAGTGCCTCTAGTTTATTTTTAATTATCAGCTTTGTATGCTGAAGCAGTCCCCTGCACAAATGCATTTCCTAAATACATTTCAATCAAAGTGGTAAGTGCCTGTAGTTTATTGTGAATTATCAGCGTTTATGCGGAATCATTCCCCTGTACAAATGCATTTCTTAAATACATGTCAATCAAAGAGGTTAGTGCCTCTTGTTTGAAGTTCACATCAATAATTGTAATTAAGTGAAATAAATGCGTCTCAGGAATGCACGAATAAACACACTTTACAAGCAGTATGTTGTAAGCGAACTATAATCTGTAAACGATAAAGGCATAGAACTATGAATATTTGATGAAGATCCTGTTGTGCCAAAAATGATCATGTCATCATTTCAAGGGCTTGGTCGCTTTGAACGAAATCACAATTACAAGTCAATATCTCATGAAAAATGTTTTTTTTCCCCTACGGAATAGCAGCATTGCAAATACTACAGTCGGCATGTTCTGTGGGTAGTTATCACGTCTTTTTTGGTATGAGGCTGTTTTGTTCATTGCTTTGTAAGACATACATTTTCCTTAATGAACAACATGCCCTTGTTTGTAATCTCTCTAGATTATTCAAGATTTCGTGGTCCCCATACACTGTACAAAAATAATACAGCATACAAAAATTATACAGCATGTAAACGAAATAAATTGGGATGTTCAATTTGCTTTGTTTATGATTTTGTTTGAGAATACGAGCTTGAAATGCACAAAACAAATGATTTGCTTTTAAATTACTTGTATAACGAAATTTTACAGAAAAAAAGCAAACACGGTTTCAAATGAAGCAGCTTAACATTAAACAAGATAATGAAGTTAATACAGAAATATTCATTTAGTGCGTAGTAACGTGTGTTGTTAGTACGTTTGAGAAGTTATGGTAGACATATCATGTGTTATAAAATCACATTTTCACAATCTATCGATCCACACATTTATAGTTGTTCTGGAAATTTCTGTCAAAGTCAGTTGCTTGTATCATATTACCAACATTTTATTATGGCACAATTTATTGAGTACTTGGAGTAAAACGACTTATTATCAAAATGTTGCAATGAAACATTTCTAACATTTTGTCACTGATTTAAAAAAAAACGGACAATATAAATAAGGGAGCGAACCACTACTAAGGACGTAAGCACATACTACAAATACAGATTCGTTTAGCAATTATCATTATTTGAAAAACATGTAGATACAATTATAAACCGTTGCACATGCGAAACGACTGAATAATGGGAAAATGCTTTCTTATGTTTTTTTCTTAAATTCTTTTCTTGTCAATATACTGGAAGTTTACAGTTCCGTGATAGAAATCTAGCAATTTAAGGCATTTACTTAATCCCTTAAAAAATACCTAAATCTAAGAACAAGTCCCTTTAAAACACACAATTACTCAATCTTAATTACTACGTTCTCCAATATTCATTTGACTACAACTTCCATATTACATTGTTTAGAATTTATATAT
>VMBQ01000839.1:103063-118035 GCA_007657795.1 Dreissena rostriformis | reverse complement strand
TGGGGCCGGGTCAGAGATTTTCACTCATTTTTTAATGTTATTTTACATTAACTTCTTCATTTCTACACCAATTTACTTCAAATTGATACTGAACATCTCTTATGACAAAACGGTCAATCTCAACTATGCATTGCCCCATTCCCAACCCTGGGGCGCCCCGCCCACATAGGCCACACCCACCAAAAATTTCCATTTACTATAATTTTTTCATTTCTACACGGATTCACTTCAAATTGATACTGAACTTCTCTTATGACATTAGGGTAAATCTCAACTATGCATGGCCCCATAACCAACCCTGGGGCGCCCCGCCCACATAGACCACACCCACCCAAAATTGCCTTTACTATAATTTCTTCATTTCTACACCGATTCACTTCAAATAGATACTGAACTTCTCTTATGACAATACGGTCAATCTCAACTATGCATGTCTTCATTACCAACCCTGGGGCGCCCTGGCCACATAGGTCACACCCACCCAAAATTGCCTTTACTATAACTTCTTCATTTCTACACCAATTCACTTCTAATTGATACTGAACTTCTCTTTGACAATACGGTCAATCGCGACTATGCATGGCCCCATTACCAACCCTGGGGCACACCTAGGTCAAACATTCGGTGTGGGGATACGCGTCGCCCTCTGCCGCGCCATTCCTAGTTATTTTCTGTATGCATAGGCGCATTACGTTTGTGATTTATTCTGAGGAAGGAGTGAGGTTCGCCTAGCCCTTTAACCGGGTTTGCATTGACCGTTTCAAGGCGGTGTTCCCAGTTGTAATCATGTTATTTTTATAGTTTGTGTTCTGTTATAAAAGTGGTTGATAAAAACAAGAATTGCTCTCCTGATATAGTTTCTGGAGTGTCATTGTTTGCTATATTATACAAATAATTGAAAAAATAAATACGCATACGGTCATATCTAAAAAGAATCTATGCTAGATAAATACAACTTATTGAGATCATGGTCTTGCTCTGACAACATTAACCCGGTAGGTGACTGCTATCTTCTTCGTATGTGACAAAGCTCTTGTTTTATATTGACTTTGTGTTACCAGTTATATCTTTCTGAAAAGTCAAAAACATGTAATAGTCAAAGGCCACTTATACTGGTTGTTTATCTTAACATTTGTAATTTCATTTCTTAACATAATTAAACGTTCTATTTTCTAGATTTGAAGGACAAATATATTTATTTTAATTGTACATGAGTTTGCATGTTTTGTGAGATTGTATTCAATTGGTAGATAATCCAGTGAACGTTCGTTTATTCAATAACGTGTTGTTTAAAAAGCAATTCTGAGAATTGAACTCCAAGCAGATGGGATTTTCTGTAATCTTATCATTGATCTTTCTATGAGAAAAATGGCATGGATGATTTATTAACATTCTGTACTGTATACTGAATTCATGCTTAAGACAGTGATAGTATTGCGATCTGTTTGATGGAGGATAGAAATACATTAAAACTTGGTTTATGTCTCTCTGTCTTCCACCAAACATATCACAATAATATCGCAATAATTCAAGAACATGATACAGACTGCAATTTAAACCAGCCTTTAATTGTACAAGGCGAACATTTCTTTGTTATGACCCCGTCTAAATAAAACGTGTACCGCAAGTGATAATAGCATCAAAACAAATGTCTTGTCATTCACACTGGATCATTCGGCAAAGAAAGGGACAAACATATTTACACATTTTAATATCAAAATTGTATTAACAATTTTTCAACAGTGTTTTTCTTGTTTTAATATGTTTAAAGTAAGTAGGCCGCCATTACAATAATCGATTCATCGAAAAACACAATTGGAACTGCAAACATTTATAAGCTCAATGTTTAAGTAAATTAGCGGAAAAAAATATTTATTGATTACTTTCCATGTCCTATCCGTATGCTCGATGTTGTGTAACAAATAAAACGATGGCATTTCCATATGTTATACATGCCAGTATAAACAATAAAGCTTGTTCAATCGCAATTTTCTATCGTCATGGAAGTGATTTTTTTATGGGAAATAACCGGTCAACCCAAATGCTTGTTTCATCATTACATAATTGATTTCGGGAAACGAACATGTTTAATTTCCTTTCGGAAAAATAGTCACTAAGCTACCATGTATATCTCGCTCATAGAACCAGAATGTTTGTTAATCAAACAAGCGCCTATTGTATAATCCCGGAATTTAAGGTTTCGCGCAGAATTTCATATTCTTATCGTCTTATATATATCGAAGTAATCAAATATTAAAAACCTTAGCTGGAAATTATTAGGCAATTGTATTTCTGATCTTACTGAAGAAACTTGATCGACGGGAATAATGCATAGAAATATCTAAACCTGTTCGCTTTGTTAATGGCGATTTCTCTGTACGGCTATTTCAAGACGTCGACCATTATACCAACTCTCTGATAATTTAAAAACAAATCATTTCGGTACATCTCCTGCTTTATTGATAGCAATATTGTTAAAGATTTACAAAGGTAATATCGATCATGTATAATATTATTGTATTTTCATTTATTTATTTTTACTTCTGTAACACGTAATGGTGTACCTCAACTAAATACCTTTGAAAAAGTGTACTTTTGTCTTTTGTCTCAGACGGTACACAATGCTTCAGACTCAATAGCAACTGACAAAGTGGTTCTTATTTAAGTTATATTTAGATGAAGCTTGTATTATTGTTAAATACATGTTAAGTTGCGAAATTATTACTTATCTCGTTATTTAACAATATTCAACGAGATGCCAATTACTGTAAGTCAGGAAATTCCTCATGATCGTCACGTTAACATGAATGAAACCTGTTTGAATAAATCATCAAGAACTAGCAGGGAAATCTGAATCATTGTTATCTCTCGCGTTTCGAATTCGTATTGTGGTCTCTTGAGTCCAAATTGATTAGAAGTAGTTAGTTGTTTAATGTCCGCCGTAAATTCCTTTTCAGATGGTCGTTTTTGCGCAGACACTGGTTTGATAGATATGTAGTTCAATTGCGTCGTAAAAACATGATTGTTAACATCATAAACGCATTAATTGTGTTTCTTTATTCATGCATATATGCACACCAACATACCTGGGGTAATATAAATCGTGTAACCAGTCATATTTTAATAAATTCATACAACAATCTTCATTTTCTGCTTCATTATTTATGTTAATAGTATGTGTTTATACTTGTTAGTATGTTTAAGAATATGTAGTCAACTAAGATTGGATCTGGAACCTGAAGCAGCAGGTAGGTTACAGGTCTGACGACGTGACACAGATTTATATAAACCATCAATTCGATCTTGTACAAGTTCAAATATTACAAAACATCCATATTAACAGTGTGAATTCGTATTGCGCGTTACTTGTTATTATGATCACGCTCCACGAGCGTACTTATTTTTAAGTCCATGATTTAATTTAAAACACAGATAAAATGAACAAAATATGACACATTAATTGAATTATGAATGATTTATAAGACACATAAATGGAATGATGAATGATTAATAAAATATGCAAAACTTAATTGCATTTACAACATAAAGAACACTAACTATGTATGCGATTTAAAGTTCAGTTCTTAAATTTAATTAACTATATCACCTTGTTTGAGTGACTCGATACTTATAGTAAATAATTAACACAATGGATACATTTCTGTTTTACATTTTGTAAAGTATACAGTTTTCATTCGATCCCAATTTAAGGAGCGTTACGATATTTTCAAAAGCAAATTCACCAAGAAGTGTTTCTGTACAGTTAACAGATTTCAGTTCCTCAAGTATAACGTAGGCTGTCGATAAAATAGAGCTAAAACAAAAATAAGAAAATATAAGAAACTCGTCTGAAAACAATATTTATTTTCATTTACAGGTTACAGTTAACTGACTAATTGAAAGACTACATTCAAATATAAATATAACAACTAAATATGCACAACTGATGAAAAATATGTAACCAAGTTATTTTGGTCGAAACAACAGCGTTTTCTTGAAGATAACACCTTTACAATGAATACACGCTACTTTGTTATGATGCATAATCTTTAAGTTTTATTAATATGTAACAAAAATCATATTTTCTGTTTTGCAACACAGGAAAATATACAATATTATTTTACGAAGACAGTAAATTAATAATATCAATTTGCTCTTGTGTTGTGGATAATACACGTAATTATTTTAGTTAACATGGTAACGTTATATCAAGTTTCTCCTTTGCTCCTTCATTGTTAGAAGGACGCATGTTTGTTTCTGTTGACTGTTTGTGGATTCGCGTGTTCCTCTCCGGGACCTTAATAATACACAGAAAAATTTATGAAGGGTCTTCCGGAACGGCGCAATTATAGCATAATACAAGACGAAATTCACGGAGAAATTTATACACTGTAGAGTGTTGGTGATCATGGATACCAAAAAGTAAGTGTAACTGCCTTTACCGGATGCAGAACTTGCGTGCGAAAAGTATGAAATAAACTTCGATATTTCCGATGGCGCTACTAGAAGGAAGAAGAAGATTATTATCGTTATCAACGTGATGTTTATCCTTCGATGGGCAGAAAGACAGCCGGAATTATCACGACTGTGAAGCAGGCGAAGTTGCTGGCTCTCGTGAAGTGCCTTAACAAGTCGGATATTGCAGTAAAGTAGCAGTATCAACGGAATAAAGTTGCCAAATATTGCCCAAATTAGCTTGTATATGTACACGAAATTGTTGTTCCGGAAGGGGGCACCGTCCTCCAGGCGTATGTTCCTGTCCGTCCCAATGCACTTGTCCTCCACCATTTTATGCCTCCAGAATTGCGGTGCATTAAAGCCGGCACTAAAACAGAACACCACGATAATGGCACATATTGTCTTCTTGAAGGAGATAAATTGTCGAGATTGAAAAGGGTGACAAATCGCTGTATATCTCATTACCGCTGTCAGCACGGTGAGGAGGGTACTGGATATTATGAACGTATTGATTGCGAACGCAGAGTACATGCTAAAGTACAGCATAAAGTCATGGCGACCATATTCTTTGGATGCTCCGTTTTCAAATACATGTGGAAATGTGCTTAGACAAAACATCATGTCCGAAATGGCGAGAGCAATGAGAAATATTGTAGTACAGTACTCGATTTCATCCAAGGTCTTGCTCATTTTCTTTTTTGAAAACACGACTATGTTTAATATGTTTCCAAAGAAGCCAAAAACACATACCGCAGGTATAACAATGTAGTATAACAAGTACTTCACTCTGTCTAATGTTTCTTTTTGTTCTAAGGTCAGCGATGAGTTTGTCTGCGTGCGCTGGGTGTAAACAATTAACCCTTGTGTACAGTTTCGTAACAGCTGTATATCCATGTTTCCATCAGTTTGTTTAACGTCAAACGAATGATTTTGTTAAACTGATAACGATTGAAGCAAATCATTTAGGTTAAACTTTTTCTCCGGATATTCCATTTTTTGAAGTTGTTTTATTTTAAAATTTATATTCCTACATGCACATTTAATACAGTCCTAACATATATTTAAAAAGGTTTTCACCAGTATTTTGACACATAGTTCATATCTCCACGAATCATATAAGCGCGTATACGTTCAACACCTGTATATCCAATCTAATTCAATTCGTATTCTACGAGCATCCATGGCAGGCATTGATTGGCAGATACAATGTACCACGCTATTTCTGTAGACGCCTTATATCACTCTGTGTTTCTGATTATCCGTTTTGTTAACGCTCTCCACTCTCATAGATAGGTTTTTTCTTACGATCGCCGCCTTCTGCGCTCCGTCTTTTATACCTGCCGCAGTTCCCATTCTGAAAGTCAACAAAAAGCGAGTAAAGCACGTATCAAGCAATGCAACAGCTGTTATCGGAAACTGTCTACATACCATGCTTTCAGCCAATGCGCCAGAATTTGTGTCAGTTGAGTACGTTGCGGTGTTGCGGGCATGTTTTAACATAATATTTTTTTCAGAACAAATGTATTGATGAACTGACATGATGTAACGAAATGAAAAGTATTTCATTATTTTTTATCATCACATCTTGTTCAATTTTGATTGAAATTAATTAATTCGAGTGGGGTATGTTGTACGTTCTACTGTTTCAGTGCATAAATATAGACATCAATACGATGTTTAAAAGAATACCCTGAACTATTCGATTTTGTTCTATGTAAACTAGCGCTGGAATTAGCTCGGGCTAAAATACCGTTTAGCTCCGTTGGAAGAACGCTGGACTACAACTCCGAGGTTTGTAGGTTCTATTCCCGGTCATGCCGTGTGTGAGCATTGGCAATCAAATTATATTTCTGATTCAAGCAAGTTAATTTGTATAAACTTACATCAATGCGTGCACTTTATATAATTTAAACAAGGAAAAGGGTGTAAACGAAATGTTGTGATATAACGGAATAACTTTTGAATGCGGTGATTTTTTTTTTACAAATACACTTACAGTAATACATATATTCCAAGAGAATAAATGGATAACTTATGAAGATGAAAAACGGCCTGCCGGTAATTTTTTTATATCAATATGCATCGCAGTTTATGTTTCGCTCTCAGGTACATTCTCATTAGGAAATATATCCACAATGCAAATGGTTATTTGTGTCATTGTTTCTGTCATTTATTGCCATATTTATATCAACCTTGCAGTAGTAAGATGTCAGCAAAAGTGATGCGGAGAGTGTCCGTATTCGTGTTTGTCAGTTGCATATATATGAAACCGTAATTACCGGGATATATAGTTGATGATGCAATTGAATTTATTAGTAGACATCTCTTAAGGGTATATAGACTGTATTTCCTCGCAATGTAGACACGTATTAACCAAGTTATTTTCAATCATTTTTTATATATATGCATATTTATTTCTCGTTCAGCAATAATGCATAAGTTATCGTTAAGAAACCAAGTATAATGATTACACTATTTATCTCTACACGGTTCCAGTGGGATTCTCGCGTCGATGAGAATTTACAGCACTGTATTACGTTATAAATAGTGCGCATGCGCATAGCTGAACTTCTTTCTACTACTGAGAAGGCTCCAGCGGACAACATTTTCATTCTTGCAAAGAAATAATATAATGATTATTGTGCAACTTAAACGGTACGCACTATTTTTTATGAATATTTAATTTTGAAATTATAATAACATATTTACCACCAGTTTGCCCCGTTAAAATATACTGTATATTTGACGTAATAAGAACGTTAACATATACTCATAATAATACTGGATGCATAACGTAATAAGAACGTGTCTATATGCAAACTGAGGGCGTATTAAAGTTATAAACCACCCCGGTTATGTAATTTTTAAAGCAAATGCAAAAAATAATATCACAACTGTATGATTCCCGTTTTTTATATGGTTACTAAGTTGTATTATCGCTTTAACGTAACTACTATTGATGTTCAAAATGATGGCAGTACTTCTTATTGTTATAAATGCGACATATAAGTACAAACGGCGACTGGAAATTGGCGAATTATGTTTTGGTGATATAAACGTTGTGAATAACCTTATCCCTGGAATAGATTTCGTCAATAATCGTTCTTCTTCTTCGCTCGATCGTTGCTCACTGATTGGTGTCGCACATTATTAAAGGAAATTAAATAATTTCGTGATATAGATTTTATTGTTAATAAAGTGTGCGTGACCTTTCGAAGTCCAATCGTTATTATGTGGCATTTGCGTTATTCTTGGTACACACTACAACGACCTTAACAAACCCGCATCAAAGATTTAATATTGATTTCAATATACCTCAATAACCTACAACCAAATCAATTTCTCGAGCTTGTTTTTCTTTAACCGCAATATTCATATGTGCATACGATGTGTTAAGACATGGACGTGATTTTCTCATAGCCTATTCTTTCCCAATTACTGGGGGCTTCATGAAGCATGTTTGAACTTCACAACAATCGCAGAAAGGCTTTGATTAATTACCACAGACCAGCAATAACGCGATTTATTGAGAACTCTTGGTATTTTCGGAGTTCATTAATAGACACTTCACGAAATGAATGATGCTTTATGCTCATACTGATGAAATAATATTAGCTTGCTTTTTGTGTACATAAATAATAAACAACAACGAAAGGATGGTTCCGTTAAAAATAATTCGATCAACGGGTACATGATTGAACGAATAAATAAATAAAAATTAATATATACATAATAAAATAAAACTATTATATAACAATATGCTTTGAGCTTCTTGACCAATGGTATAGCAAAATTTCCATTTTTATAAAACTATATCATTATTTCAAGGAACAAAATGGTATCTTGTATATTATATAGTAATGCTCACTTACCTGTTTTTAATATCCATAAGCACATTTCTGTTCTATATTATCGCCGAGTTAACAAATAATATACCGGTAACTCGTATTGTCCAATACCATAGTATACGACCAATTTATTATTTGTCCGTTCGACTTGGCACACATCATAGCAATCACGATGTTGAACTTTTGATGACCCTCACAACACGCGCGTGAAGATTTCAAAACAGTTATATGAACTCTGAGCGGATATTTTTCCATCATTTAGAAACCTATCTTTCAACTCGCTTGTTCCTTCTGTGAGCAGATTTGGTACGCTGAACGGTCGTTTGCTGTGTTCTTGATCTTATTTGCTCTCTACGCTACCAAATATTTGAATTTTGATTCTATTGTTACTGACTTCTTCACAGTGTATTGAACTTGGAAGTGGTTTATTCTGTGTGATTAAAAAGCCACTTCACAGCTGCACAAATAACATAGTACCTTTAACTGTATGGCATTTATTACATTTATTTATTGCCTTTGATTGATGGCGTAAAACAGGTTTTCATGCCTAAAATGTATTGCTTTTAAATGTTGACTTAATGTTAAATGTTTTAACTGGTCACAGGTGTTACATATCCGTTAACTGCCTTTCATACCGTAACATTATTGCCATTAAGTGTTGACATTATTGTTTATGCAATGGCTGGTCTATGTTGTTATATATCCGTTTTACTGCACTATCAAACATAGGCCGACTCGTAAAATAACAATGTAACGAGGAAATTACTGCTTGAAGATGGCGTATTGATCTTGTCATAACTCATACTCCGAGATGCTTGTTGTTTGGGTTATAGTAAATGCAATTACTCAAAAGGAGACAACTGAATCAACAACTGTGTAAACTATTTATTCGGTAAATTGTGGTTTCATTCATAAAAACGCCAATATTGATTATTGAGTTTTTTTCTAAACATCTCTATTCATTATGCAAATGACATTTTGTTTGTAAAGAGGGGATATACCAGATACTTTCAGCAACCAGATACTTTAAGCAAGACACTTTCGTTCTATCCACATGCAATTGATATTTCTTCGCCATGCCCACGAGCATTGGATTACCAATTAGCGAGACGCCCATTTATACCGACTGTTACACAATATTCTTTTTCTTTATCAAAAGAAGTTCTTCATTTATTCCAATTGTAACGAATTAACTTGCTATTTCTGTAACATATGTACGGCTTTGTTATAGTATTATGCGTTTTCCTTTTTACGCTGCACTTATTCAAATATTTTATTATATTTACTACATTGTATATGTGTTTTTAAATGTGAATCAAATTTCATTTATAATTTTCAGTTTCTGTCATAAATAGAACTCGGTTTGTATAAAGAGGATAGGGCAATTATTACATGGAGCTTGTCGGTCGTTAGCTCCCTGTCACAGTCACCAAACGTATTAATGACATGTGTATTTACAAAATAATATCATTAGGATTATAGGGTAAACGTATTTACATCCGTTCTGTCGCGGATGTTTATAAGCAACTAAGATTTATTGTCTACATCGGCCAGAACGAGTTTACCATTGGAACCGGTTATCGTCATTAATTAGCGAAATCATTGTCAATTATATGGCGAACGTATAATATTAGTACCTATTGAGTTTGCCGGCTTGCCAACAATAAATGTAAATATACGAATCATTTGGCTCAGCATTAAAATCTGATTGTGCACACTAATGTTTTGTCCAAGTATGTTTTAGCAAATTGGTTTACTAATAACTTTGTTTTGAAACTCGCAGTTATGACCCCCATTATATTTGTATGATGTCCATACAGAATACGTCATAGATGCATGTGTATTGCCCGTAACAACAGTTCAAGCAATTTTAGTAAGTGGAAAAGCATAGCATGTACATTTAATTACGTTATTGTCATCGAAACGGACTTTTATAGAATACAAGATAAGAGTGTTGAATACAGATAAGTTTATTTAGCGAAGCTTTGTACACGTAAAAAGGCGAGTGGTTCAGTTTGAACAGTATTTTTGTTCGACACTAACCTGTGCTTTTGTGTTTATCGCATAATTTCCTTATTTGCTTTTCTTCATTAACAAAGTAAACGAAAGAAAATAGCTACACTCAACACTAAATCATCAAATGACGTCATGAAAATTAAAAAAGGATGTTAACGTACTGCTCTTGTGTGTTGTATTCAACAGTGTAGAATACTCCAAAAGTTTCACATGGATGCTATTTCGTTAGTAAAGCAACGAGGGTGGGATTACACGATTTATTCGACAATTTTTTCGACGCAACTTTATATGCATGGTATTTTATACATGCGTTTTATGGATTATACAAATTTAACAATAACACTTACTATGTATGTGTGTTCTTATCGTATATGCATAAATGTTGTTCTTATGTTACATGGCATACAGGATTGAAATAGATATCTATATCTTGTCATTATGCACGCATTAACGAAATACAACCCCATCTCATACATTTGTATGTATCCAACGCGCTCAGTATGTGACGTCATTTGCTTATTTTCCTGACTTAATATGATGTTTAGTAGGGTTGCAAAGATGTACCGGTATATCGTATCGCGTTATGGCTTTGCTTCCCCGCAATATTACTTAAAACTTCATATAAAACGCCAGAGATTTCCATTTGACCTAGAACTTTGGGCTTTGATGCTTACAAAAATTATCATGTGAGTTTGGGTTGTTTGGGTTTTGATGATCAGAAATTGTGTTTCGATCGAATGTAACGCCCCGTAATTTTCTCGCGAAAATATAGGATGAGTCAATGATTCATCAATATTTGCATATGCCGGACAGTTGATTGTATTGTCTGCTTACGTGAAAATATGCAGATTAATTGGTGGATTAATTTCAGTACATAATATTGTAGATAATATTGATACGGGTATTTCTTGTTCACACATTTACATTTGACACAATTAAGGTTAAAAGTAGAATGATCAGGTGCAAAGCTGTAAAAAGAAAACGGCGGACATGATAGTAAAGTTTGTTTATTATTTGCTGTTTCGTAATTGTCGAGAAATGAAAGAATTTTATCGTGCTACAATACTATGCCAGATAAATTGAGATCATTATTATGAAAGCATGCTTAAATAAAACATCATTATTATTTTTTTTAAAACGTTGTAAGAAGAGGATCTGAAAGTACAAAAAGCAGTAAAAAATAACATTAGAATTACACTAAAATATATAAAGTAGAGTGCCCAATTAAAACACCTATTAGGTTAAGGTTTTGTTAAGATGCTAGAAGGTTTGGTTAAGCTGTTAAAAGTACTTTAAAATGTAAATAATGATGTTGTACTTTAATTTGAATAGGTATTAAAATAATCTGAACTTATTGAAGCTATGGGAATCGATACTGTTATGCAATATTTTATTCCATCTAGGAACTACCTTTCAGAAACATATATTACCGCGATATATGAGACAAAAATCTTCAGTGAAATGCCATTCGTATTTAATAGTAAATTACTTTTTTAATAAGCAGTTTGACATTTAGTTTGTCAATATTCAGTTAACATTGATATGCAAGTAAACACCTTATACATTTTCGATTTATAAACTTTCAGCGTTCTTGTTCTTTTCATACTGTATCCATTGTATTTGATAAATATTGCAATACGTGTTGAATATATCGCAATATATTGCAATACGGGTTTCGCCGTATTGTTGCAAACCTCGTATTTAATACTAACTTATATTCCCTATATGATTCTCTCTCTGTTAAAAGCAGGTATACTTCATGTGCGTAAAGTGTCTTACAAGATTAGCCTGTGCAGTCCGCACAGGCCAATCAGGGATGACACTTTCCGCTTTTATTGATTTTTTTGTTTAAAGGAAGACTATCCTTGACGAAAATCCAGTTAAGGCGGAAAGTATCGTCCCTGATTAGCATGTGCGGACTGCAAAGGCTTATCTGGGACGACACTTTACGCACATGCATTTATCCCCCTTTTCTCAGAGCGGTACTTATATCTATATCGTTTAATCTTGTTGCTGACACAATAATCACCTAATGCAATAGCAGTAAACATGTATTTTTAGATTTATATTATTGACTTTGCATTGAATGAAAAAACATCATGACACCAGATAGAACTATCCACTAATATCGCATTATTTACGTGAGAGCCTCATCTAAACGGCATAATTTCCAAATCAAATTCCAATTTGTCCGCTTCAACTTTCGCCATAGATAACAACAGCGAGCCGAATTTGTTTGGGACCGAAGCGTATTTAAATGCTTACGACGCTATAATATGTACCGTTTAGCGAATGTCTTTATAAATGACACCGTCGTCTGAAGTCAATGCTGTAACTTTATTCGGCGTAGCTGTAAAACCAAGATTTTGACGCATTTGTACTGCTGCATTGGCTAAATTGAACATTATAAGGACACAGCATTGTTTTCAAAGATGCCGAATGTTGATCGTGAAGCTATCGTATCTCATATAGGAATGCGCGGGTACAAGTTTTACAATCATGTCTCCAAATACACATATTGTGTGTGTGTCCCTTATATCTTCCTTGCACTTTTTTAATCTTTACTGGCATACTTATTTATGCATAACACAATAATAATAAGTGAATCTTTACATAAACAGGTTTAGATTTACGACACGATACATTTTGATTATAATGTTCATAACATAAAAAAAATGCTAGTTCCATAACGCATGAACTTTAATAACAAAAATTGATTTTACACAGAAAAGTAAGTTTTACAACACATTCACTTATAACAAATTTTCAAACAACATAACCTAACGAAGTAAACACATTTTGCAAGTTTCATATATAATGGAAGTTGCTAGGTTCACTAATTATTTGTGTTATTCATGCATTTAATTCTTACATATAAGTTTTATAATTGTACAATCTGTATTCGATTCGTTTTATGTGCTTGCATTACTATTTAAATCTTATCTAAGGCTAGCCCTGAACATTTGGAATAGCTTCTTTCCTGCCCTATGCAAAAAATGTGCTTTTCCATTTCCATGAAAATATTAAGCAGTTATCATGAACATTTGTATCAACAAGAACTTACATTTTGCAACCAATATTTCTAGCAAATGAGGAAACAAACACAAACAGTCTTTAAATTACACTGTATTCATGATTATGTTTAACTGTTCATAAACGCATTTATGATCGCCATTTAAAGTTCCCCTTTCCTTAAAAAATCTTGTGCAATTACTTTTGCTTTTATTTTTTAAACACAAATTTTTTAAATAACAAGGTCTTAACAACAGTTATTCAACATAAGTAAGATATATCTCTTCTTGTACAAAGGACAATGCTATTTTCTAATTTAACTAGTGTGTCATTATAGTTAAGCTCAATCATTTAAGGTAGATCAACATATAAAGATAATGGTAATAATATAAACTGGTACATCCACACACTAGTTTCCACATGTGTTCATCTTTTAATGTCATAAATACGTTACTTGCTATCTTATAGCTAATCATTCCGTAAGGTTTGTTATTCATCCGGAATTTCTGGAGAGCGGCCAACATTAAAGCCCGGATTTAGATTCTAGGTCGGAACGGTCACACAGTTCAATGCAACCTCGTCACTAAAACGGTGCTACCGTTACTCATTCTTCTTCCGGATGCGTATACATATACAGCCATTTTGGTTGATCTGAAAATTGATGCTGTGTTTAAGCTGGGTTTTTGTATTGAAACAAAGAGAAGTTTTCATTTGTCGTACAAATATTCTCCATGAATTTCTCGTTCGCGCCTTTAATATACTTTTGTTTGATTTTTAAAGGTAAGCCATGCTTGATTGTATTAAACAATAGTTTATTTCAACCATGCTGGGTTATTTCAGGCGCGAACGAGCACGTGCAAAACGTGTTCTTCTAATACATTGCGAGAACGTGAAAAGCGTGCTCTTCTTATACATTGAAGAGTGTTTGTCATTTGCTATTGTGTGCAAATAATGATTTTACGTTCTATATGACGATCTTGTTGATAGTCATTTTATTATTTCATCTGTTTCGAATTAAACTTTTGTTTAATTTATGCTCTACGCCAATGTTATTATACATACTATTGGCTTTCTCTATTACACTTATAACTGAGAGAGTATTAATAATTTTCATTATGGGCAAATAATGATTTAATGTGCCGTATGACAATCTGGTATATGACCAGTTTATTGATGAATATGTTTTACTCTTGTTTTCCATATTCGACTACATTATGGTCGGAAATACACGAGTTGAGATGATGTTTACATCGACATCAGACCATATGGCTCCCGCCATACATCGGTCTGTGGCCATCCGGGCAAGACGTCGACCGAAACGGGCTATATGCTGTCAGTCGGTCGACGTCAGACCATATGGCGTCCGCCATACGTCGGTCTTTGCCCGAGGACGTTGATCACGGAGCTTTGGCTCTGCATCGATCGACGTCAGACCAAATGGCTCTCGCCATAAGTTGGTCTTTGGCCATCCTGGCAAGACGTTGACCGAAACGGGTTATATGCTGTCAGTCGGTCGACGTCAGACCATATGGCGTCCGCCATACGTCGGTCTTTGCCCGAGGACGTTGATCACGGAGCTTTGGCTCTGCATTGATCGACGTCGGACCATATGGCATCCGCCATACTTCGGTCTTTACC
>VMBQ01000839.1:14111-99853 GCA_007657795.1 Dreissena rostriformis | reverse complement strand
ATAGGTGTCCATTTACATTAGCCGTATTGTGTAAACTAAGAGGCTGTGTTCTTACATTTTGCAATTACTTTCATACCGAATGAAATGCACTTATATATAATTAGTGTTATTCCATGTTGTTCCCTACACTAATATACCTCTAAAAAGCAATGTTATATAGTAATATTTTGACATACAAACATTTTTAAAGTATTGGGGTTTGCATAGGCAAGCGTTCCAGCACAAACATTTTGCACTTTCTTAATACATGCAATCTCGCTGTAGATTAAGGTCAGTCCGCAGTGTGACTGTCTGGAAATCGTCCGTGAAAGCCAAAATAGGGTACAGCCATTTGACCGATTTATTAACACAGTTTGACGTCATTTCTTCAGATAATTATAGTGGTAAGATTTTCATTAACAAACCCAATAAGCTATAAATTTGTGCTAGAAAACTGCGTCTTAAGGTGATACTAACATACCATAAAGTTCTATCGTGAATAAGCAACTAATCTTAAATACATAAAATGCCATTTGAGTGCACATATTATAAGATTGGTTGTAGTATCATTTATATCTACGCACCGCACACAAGTGTGCAGTTTGAATACTTGTGCATATTTATATGTAATGGATATTTCCTGTTCCCATGTTTTATATTCTGCAAATATCAATATGTTATGCTTATTTTTAAGTACAAACTCAAGTTCAATGTGAACATTAAGTAACTACATTTATTTTTGTGTAGCTCAACCTTTTGAACTTCCACAGACGAAGTTGTTTACTATACTACATTTTCTTTTAATGAACCACTACATATGCTGTCGTGCAAGCTTAACTCCAAGAACTATATAAAGGTATTTTTACTTTAAAGTGAATTACATCAACAATAAAAATGTATCATCTATCTAGAAGTGAACATCTTCTTCAAGTCACTGACCAGCCACATGACTAAATATATATCTAAGAAAAATGTACAGGCATTAAAAATGTGTAAGCAGATAAGTTACATATGTCTCAAGAACATAATTGAATGTAGTTTCTTATATAAGCCATTGACAATATGTGCATGTGTGGCTTTGAACGCCTTAAATGGTAAATGAAATTCGCCTCGCTTGGTGATCACCTTAATATTCCGTCTAGGTCATCTTGAAGAAAAAAAGCGCACCCTCTGTCTTTATTGTTCACATGTGTTTCTGTGGTCATTCTTTGAATAATATGGGTGTCTTATCTTAAAGAAGAAGACCAATTTGATCATAGGTGTGTATGAATATTACCAAAAGCCTAGTCTAAATATTGCTTCATAATAATATTTCAATGGTTTTGGGTTTTAAGAATTTCGTGTTCTTAGGCTCTGGGCCAGTATTCACCAACCATTGCATAGCATTTAGTCTAAAAATAAAGACTATTCTTAAAATTGATTTGATCTTATAGTAAATTACACTTCAATATGACACAAAATTGTATTCCTCTAACTACACAATGCTTCATTTAGAACATTTTACTAATGACATATCCAAAAAGTATAGCCTGTATATAATCAAAGGATGAACGTATTTTTCTTGGTTTCAAGTCTATTCTGTATTCTTGCGTCTTAGAACGGGTTGTTTAATACGGTCTCAGATGTTGACTGGTGTTTATTAGGCTTTCCAAGTAAATATAGTAAACACATTGATCATCCGTCTGTCTATTTGTCGGGCATCTTTTGTTGAGCATACATTAATTAGAATTCAATGAGACCTTATGTTTTGATGACAATGTAATGAAGTGGAGAGTGCACAGAGGTTAAATCTTACTTTTCAAAAAGTCATTGCCCTTTTATTTATTGTTTGCGAAGTATAACTTATTTAGCTTATTTTACCTATTAAAACTAAGTCCATGAAATGAAGCCCCATTATACAATTATAGAAGACAATGCACGGATCTGTAAAGTTCAATTAATATAAAGAAGTGAAACTCCAGAAGCTGCAGCAGTATTGAATTTCTATCATACACACCTTCGTGGTCCTTTATTTATGGCAAGGAACCAATTGCCAAAACGGTACAGTACGGCCTTAAACAAGGTTTCCAAAAATAATAAAAATAACAATACCGCTACAAGCCTCTGAAGGCTGAAAATATAACAACATTAAAGAGGTGTACGGGGATACAAGTTACTGCATCCACGCAGCAAGAATTATAACTTATTATTTGATATTTATGGAGTAATTACCATTTGTTGAATTTTCTAGTGTGGATCATACCTACGTTAGTCTTGAACGGATTCGTATTAAAGTCATACATTGAAATATGTCAATAATAATAAATTGGTAATACAAGACCCATATCCTTTTAACAATCAAGTTACTGCAACTATAAAGACTCCTTCCTACCATAGCTCCTTCTTAAAAATATGTGCAGCATTATTTCTCATAACTAACGTTCATATAAGAAGTATAATTCCACCAGTATTAAATCAAATATATTTAATAAAGGATGGCTCAATGATATTGTAAAATAACATTCCATAACCAACCCCGAGTATGTGTTACGCTAGCAGTATTTTACTGTTGCAACATGGACGTTAGACCATCCTATGTTAATGTACCACTGCACGGCCCATATGTGCCTATATTTTAACAAAAGAAAGGATGACATTTAAAAGCAATAGATCTATTGCAAAACATACTTTCAATATCCATTATCATGGCTATGGAATTTATATGGTACTAGGTGCGTAACAGCGGGGGCCATAGATTTATTTCTGGACTGCAACTTTTAAGATAGACCCGCAAGTGCAATAACGTTGGAGTCCAGGCTACAGTAGACATTTTGCAGCAATCTTGATGTCGAATATACAAGTACATGAAGGTCATTTAGCTTTGGAAACATGGTGGATAACTGCATTAACTCTAACTAACACACATAGAATTTTACAACAGTTATGCTTCAAACCTACATGTGACTACCCATTTTTTGTCAAAACAATAACCAACGATGTGTCACTTAACTTTGCAGAAATGACGGACACTTGATAAATTTAACTGTAAACCAGATGATTACTATAGTAATGTTTTGAACCTAAAGATGACTGCCAATTTCTTGTCAGATTAATGACCATTACAATTGTTCCCAACGTATATAATTTTTCAAAGTAAACGGCGCGAACACTTATTTGTTCTTTTCGCAAAGTGGTAGGGGTGATTGTTTGACTACCCTTCGTCCGTCTGTCACTCTGTAAGTCAGTCTGTCCATATCGCGTTAATGTTCTCTCCATATTAATTAAACTTCAAATGTTTAGTGCATTAAAAGAATGTGAAAAAGGCACGAGTCAGTCATGTCTGCTAAAGGTCACTTCGAACTTCAACGTAAAAAGTGTGAGCCTCCATTTTCATGTCTGCTCTCTAATTCCTTTGCCCTTTAAAGTATTTTCATGGAACTTGTCAGAAATGTTAAGGTCATTGAGACAATGTGCAGAAGTAATATACCCATTGATGGATTTTCATAAAACTTTGCTCAAATAATATGGACAATGAGAAGATGTGCAGAAGGCATAAGTCAGTCACGCCTGCTCAAGGTCAATGTTATAGATCAATGTCAAAAGTTTGAGCCTCTATGTTCGTGTCTTCTCCATATCTTCTATATAGGTCATTGTTTCTAAAAATAATAATAATGGTTTCCACTCAATACATTGAATTGGTGCTGTATGTTTTGCCTATGAAGCTTGGATTCAGACTTAAGTTCAAAGTTAATTAAATTCAAATTAGTTCCTTGGTAAAAAGGTGGAAAGGTAGTGAATCCTGGTATGTTCACATTTCTTCTTTTAATTGATATATTTTTAGCTTTAAGTCTACCTTTGATATACTATATAAGAACTCAAGATATTAAGTATAAATATGTTTTGCGGTCATAATATCAGGTGACTGACGGACATAGCAATTATGGTATCAAAGTGGAAGAAAGGTCAAGCGGGCTATCTTGAGACAGCTCTTGTTTGATGTATGATATTGTCTAATTAGTAAAACAACATATAATATTATATTTGATATTTTGTTATTGTATAGCAGTTCCATTTGTGTTGGTTTCTAATTGTGCTATTTAAACATAAATTAGAACATCAATTAATACATAGCTTGTTACAATTATATTTAGATGTGATCGTGTATATGTAATATTTGTTATCATTAAGCTAATAAGAAGGTTTTTAATTATGTTCTTTTCTGAAAGACAATTACGAAAGGGACTTGTTCACATGAACCATGTCACCCCAGCCAATTTATACTGGCACTGAAGGAAGGCTCGATTGGTCATTGTCGGCTCGGGTACTACTTAGATGTACCCCGGGTACTTTTAAGTAAACTTAAATGTACCCCGGGTACGCTATATATACTAAAACGTACCCCGCCAACTTAGACTGTACCCGAGGTTTATTCCCGCCAAAATCCGATGTTGTAAAACGCGCTACGGAATACGAAACAAAATTATATTTGAACAAAACCTGCCTCAACATGATTTTTTGTATGTGTTTCCATTATATAGAGGCAATTTTACAAAATATTGACATTAATATGAACATAATTAATTTGAAAAAAAAATAGCCGCCAATGACCAAATTAGCGTTAGAATTCATGGGTACGTTTAAGTATACATTCTGTACCTGGGGTACATTTAAGTAACCTTAAGAGTACCCCGGGTACATTTAAGTAGTACCCGAGCAGACAATGACCAATTGAGCCTACCTAAGACCAAAAAACTAATAGAAAAATAATACCAAAAGCAATGTGTCCGCTTATTTGTAATGCATGTTCAAATTTAGATGTCAGTTTATTGACATTTCAAAATTATGTTTTTATATGCAAAACTTATGAAAATCAGGGTCTTGGGAAGGCTATACTTATCAATAGATGCAGTTTCAATGCAAACCAACCTCATTAAAATTGAATCCTTGCAAAAGATCCTTTAATTGGTGTTGACGGCCGGCTGAGTTTGATTTTATAGTCAGACTGGAGATGAGTTCAATGACTTCGCGTGCTCAAAAGGTCAGCTTTGTTACTTGCGTTTGGCAATAATATTAAAGGAAACATTGTTTGGAATAGTAGAGCCCTTATAATTATGATAAAACGTTAAGGCGAACTATTAACGTTGTTTCCTGTAAATATTGATTTAGACAGTCATCTTGTTAAGGTTTTACAACATAAACATTTATAACAAAATGAGTCATAAAAATAGATGATGTTAAGGTCTATCCAGAAAGTATTGTGATCAGTTCTTGTGATCTGTGTTCATTTGGTATTTATTAGGAGTAAGTTTTGAAATGTCACTTAATGCAATCCAGCTGTGCCTTGTATGATGTGATATTATAAAGTTTCCACCCAGTAATAAAACACCAACGGAAAGATAATACTCTTCTTTAAATCAACCCGTTTTGTAGATGTGGAACTCATCTTAATACTTGAAATAAAAGAATTCAGTAAATGCCTTCATTCTTTACCACTATGTAACTGAATTGTGTGAGAACAATCAGTGTGTTGAAATATTCTTCTTAAATTGAACAAATTCTACACCATTTTATCTTGACTTTCTGTAGATGATGGATAGCTTCCCACCCGAGAATGACAAATTAATTAAGTTGATTTCGTATTCTGTAAATCATTTGGTTGCAGGGACATGGTGGCCCTGCTGTTTGCTAGCAATAGGTAGAGCAGATTAATTAAAATGGAATCGTAAAAATTCCGTCTGTAAAGTTTTGCTTCTGGCAAATATTTGGTGGAAGACAGTTTTTTATGAGATTGCAAGCAAACAATACAGTGTTGTTTTAAAATTAACGATATCACATATTAACTTTTTATAACGATATTTGTAATATGTCCGTCATTAATTTTCGCCTATCATTCAACATTGTCCGTAAGGAAAACAACAAAAGACAAGGACATCAATGTAACATTTGATTCCATTATAAACAAGAAATATCTTTAAAAAAAGATATACGGCGTTGATTGTGGTTGGAGTTGGTGAAAGGTAAAGAGTTTAATGAATGAGATCAAAGATAGCGAATGTCTTTTTTCTGTGCAGCTCTTAGCTGCATAAAACGCAGTACGGAATGTTACGCGGAGTTTTCGCGGCTTATCTTACATTATTTATACATATTGCTGATCATATATATATAGATACAAAACAGAAACACAAAAAAAGAATGGAAGTTAAATTAAAACATATAAGTCAACCGGCCCCACGCGAAGTATCCGTACATATTTTAAATATTTATACGTGCGTTCTTCTAACAATCCTGTTATAAGGTTTGTCGTGCATTGCTATTTGATTCGATTATTAACAGTATCGGGAATCATCGCGCTCATACGTTATATTGGTCAATATGGTGGAAGTATTCTTGTATAATTAATCAAAATAATATGTATCTTGGTATTGTTGAAAACACATTAAGAATATATAATTGACATACCCTAATTATATTGCCGAATATCTTCATTAAATATAGTTCTGGTCTAAATAAAATTCCAGTTCACCTAGTTAACGCGGTAGCGTCTATATTATATAACGATCCTTATACTGACCGCGAACTGACCCTGCATGATACCTTGCGGATTGGAATGCAGTGCATTAAAGTGAGGTCACGATTACACTGCTCGAACACGGGTTGTTTTAATCTTTATACCTTTACATGTTTAATGTTCAATTTCGAAAACAATTAAATGTGGTATGGCTAAACGAATATCACGATAGGGAAACACGATATTTTTATGAACTAAAATATACTAGTACACACACAGCCATTTGTTAGTAATTACTAAATATGAGAACATAGCCTTTAAGAACAAACGCTCTGGCGCTGACAATTCTCTGAACATAAAGGGACACACCAAACTGTATTGATGTCGAGAGTTGAGTGTAAAACTGTTCTATCCATCAAGCCTTTTCATTAGAGATAAAATTGTTTCATGCTGAACACGCAGTAAAACAGTGTTACATTATATACTACAAAGACGCGGTCATGTTTCCAAGGTTCTGGGGGATTATGCTCAAATTAGCCAATGGAATAAATGAAGTGTATGCATTCGTGTCTTAGTCTAGCCGCCGGAAATTTACACTAACAAAGGTCAAGTAAGGTGAAAAGCTGGGTTAGACAGCTACGCGGAACAAATTTGTTAAACTACATATTTTGAGGTAGTACAGCACTTTCATGACAGATGTGTTGATGCCAATTGATAATTGCATCTGTTGCATAATCTACAAAACAAAATACTGCAACTGATTGTGCCACATGTCTGTGAATAACCAACAGTTCTGTTCATACAGTGGGTCAGAACAAGAATTATCATGGCTCTCACTGGAAAATTGTATGCTTTTGCCACAATTTTAAAGTGTAAGTTTTTTGTTAAATGTTTGTTTGTGAAAACAATCTAGGAAACGTATGTTGCCACGACGTTTTGCCAATTTTAATATTTATCGCAACTTTTAAAATAATGTCGTATTCAGCGACAATTGCGATAGGCAGCGATAGCGGTGATTATGTATTATTCATAATCAAGAAATTAATATTTGCATCAATCATTTTGGTCCCAAACCAGCATTGTTGCCAGAACAAATGCGTCAAACTTGCATAATTCATGGCACATATGAACATCCCGTTAATTCTCCGTATTATCTGGGGATTTCTATTTTATCGTAATAGTAATGTGTTAGCGTTCAACTAGTGTTTGTTTCTTCTTAAGGGGTGTTGCGGCAGTTTTGCTGATTTTTTTCCATCTAATAACTTTTGCTCAAAATTTATATTCAAGTACTACATACAAATACTATATGAAAAATGAAATAAAAACATAGGGTCACCGGCCTTGTTTTGATTTTATTCACCATTTTATAACATGTACTTTTTCATTAAATCTGAAAAATCTCTAATTGCATAAAAATGATTAATAACCTATGAAATTGGCAACATATTGATATTATATAAGATAATATATATCATATACCATTTAATTAAACCACAAACTACCAAAAAATGGAGAACACAAGTTAAATTTTAAGAAATTTTAATTTTTATAATTTTTATGTCACCCAAAAAAACGTATTTTTTTTACTATTTTAACACAAAAATGGAAGTTAAAAAAGTTCTATCTAATAACTTTTTGCGAAACTGCTCAAATATGTTCATCTACGTATTGTTATCATAAAACAAAAATAAAAAAGGGGGGTCACCGCACTTTTAACAGAGATTTTTTTGTTCAACTATCCCTACCGTCTATGTCAAATTTCCTAAAATACAGCAATTAGGCGAAACCCAAGTACCGGTACACAGACTGTTATGCATAAACATTATAGATTGTTTACAATCTTAATTGGGATCACAACGGCTTACTAAAACACAGCACTAATACAATATTTAATCACAAACATAAGACCATACAGTATCAAACTCGACCTTAATCCTCCATAACAGGGACTTGTTGACAGATTTCGGCATGTTTTGGAGTTTGTGATTAAATGCTTTAAATTTATTAATGTAAACAACAGGACTAAAGAGCTCCAGGAAAAAAACAAGAGTGAAATAAAAGAAAGAAAAAAAGAATAAAAAAAAGTTTACCGCACCTGGGATCGAACCACTGAGTACCTATTATGAACCTACTCGGTCATAAATGTGTGATGATTCTGATAACAAAACTATTGGGTTGTGATAATAGCATCGGTGTTGCCATAAATATATTCTCGGTTAAATAAACTGCCGCAACACCCCTTAAAGACCCGCTGAAAATCGGCCGTTTCCCCTATACGTTATTTTCCCCTCTGACAGAGATTTTCCCCAAAACAATGAGATCTAAAAAAAGCAATTTTGTGGAAACATTAAATTATATAAGTTTACATTTCAGCATTAAAATATAAGGACTTTTTCACACAAAAACTTGGAATATACCGTTGTCATTAATTTCAGAATATCGAGGGCAACAGTCTCCATTAATTGCTTACATTTTGTAATTTAAAAAATACATTAATTGACATGGTTCTTTAAACGTACCTAGATCTATTTTGTCAAGTCAAACATTCATCATAATACAATTATGCCTGCGTGGACATTCATGTATTTTACAGGGTTAAGCCCCACTTTCAAATGTTCATGTTTAAAAGATGTGAAATTCTCAAACAACACAAACTTGAATTATGTAATAAATTTTATGTTTTATTTATGGCGGTATTAATGCTCTTTGTTTGTTATCAATTGACTAATATATTGTGGATTTTTATGCCCCCTTCTTCGAAGAAGAGAGGGTATTTTGTTTTTGGCCTGTCTGTCTGTCTGTCTGTCTGTCATTATGTCTGTCTGTCCAAAACTTTAAGAAATCTTAAAGTTTTGTCATAACTTTGGCAATATTGAACATAGCAACTTTATATTTGGCATGCATGTGTATCTAATGAAGCTGCACATTTTGAGTGGTGAAAGGTCAAGTTCGAGGTCATCCTACAAGGTCAAAGGTAAAAAAATAAATCAAAGCGGCGCATAAGGGGGCATTGTGTTTCTGACAAACACACCTCTTGTTTTGTTTCCAAACATTTGTTGTGCTGGAATTAGTGTCTGTGACGCATTTCTATTTTTTATTTAATCCGATCATCAATGGCATAAAATAGCACAAAGTATTTCACATGAAAATGTATGTTAAAAAAAGTATTGAAACTTCAAAAACAAAAGTTATTTATTTGAAACTTACAGGGCACCTTTCTTATGAACAGTATCATCAAGCGAAACATTGAAATGAAGTTATAGTTTTTACAGAGTTTTGACTCTTTTTCACATTTGGTTAGAGTGCATTATGTGTTCTTATATTTGTTTGTCATGAAATAAAACTATTGGTTATTTATATAAAACATTGGCATTTTTAGTAGCACTCAACGCCAGAACCATCTTCAAAAAATGTTTGCTTTTCATTTTCAAAAAGATTTGCTCTTTCTTCAATAAAGATTTCCAAAAGACATGCCAATAATTTCGAAACTACATTCTGTATAAACAGTTTCCTCAAATCTCCACTTTCATGACTTTTCACAAAATGTTTCTTCAGAGCAAGAGTTAAATCTTTAAACTGTTTTAAATCAAATTTGCTTTTTCAACCGTAACTTCATATCAAGTACACTGCCTAAATGTCTGAAAACAAATATTTAAAAAACAGCTAAGTAAATATGTCCAGTCCAGGCAGACATTTGGGGTAACATTTAAAACAAATGAGATTATCTTAAAGAAAAATAAAATCAGGCTTTCAAAAATACCTAGTCTTAAAAAAGTTGCAAATACTGAATCTTTATTGTGGGTATTGAAGCACCCTGGACACAAATCCAGTAATATATATCAGACAAAATCACTCACTTTATGCTTCTCAGAAAATATGGATAATGTTGAAGAATGGTTGAGATTCAGAATGGTCTAGACTTCGACAGTTTACATATATCTGCAATTTGTCGGGTTTGGGCTTTCCTTTTTTAGGTGACATGAGCACAAAGTGCCCATGGTGAGCTATTGTGGCCAGTATCCGTTGTGGTGCATTGTGCGCGAATATTATCTTGTGATGACACTAAATCTGGGTGACTTTCATCTAAAAAGAAGGAAACCGGGTCATTTATTTTTGGAAAAGCTTGTTATCTCTCTTGAGGCCTCTTGTATGAAACAATCTTGATGAAATTTAATCAGAATGTTCAGCTTGACAATATCTAAGCTTAGTTTAAATCTGGGTTCCATGCCTCAAAACAGTTAATCATAAGGTCAAATCTTAAACTAGCCTTGTTTGTCTCTTTAATGGCGGTAGTGTAAATCAATCTTGATGAATCTNATATTTCTGCACTCTGGCTGTCGGATCCCACAGCTACCGGTCACCCGTCACCCTTACGGACACTTCTTTTGGGTTTTAACCTTATTTGAACTATTGTGACTACAAGTCACAAATAGACTGACCAAGTGTGACTACAAGACACAACTTGAAGGTTAAAATTTCAGTGTGACTATAAGACACAACTAGAGGGGCTAAGCGTGACTAAAAGACCGCTGTATGATGTCATTCAATCATTGAGCAAAGAAGCCCTAATGATTTTTGGTTACCGGTCACTTGTACAATAAATATCCTTTTCGAGCAAAGAAGCCCGCACAATTCTTTAATTTCTTGGTCCTCCGAGTCATGGTTGTTATACAAATAAGCCCGTACAACTGAGTCTCGATTTGTTTTGAAATCACAGGTATTCAAATTAAAATAGGTTGTAAAAGTCTCTGAAGAGAAATGTTTTTAAATTCCTTTTGAAAATATCTATTGAGACAGAAGATTGAATGCTTGATGGTAGGTCATTCCACAGTTTCGGACCAACTACTCCGAAACTCCTGTCCATGAAAGTTTTTGTCTTTGTGCGTTTCACATCATAACATCCGTCATACGAGGCAGTAGATCGTAGCTTACGTGCTGGTACTTTTTCTTTTAACAGTTCTGTAAGGTATTTTGGCGCGTGACCATATATATCTGGGCTAAGTTTGAATCTGGGTCACTTCCGTTCAAACATAAGGTCACCAGGCGTAATCGTGGAAACCATTTCACTCAACAGGCCACATTTATGACTATGTCTTGATGGGTCTTGGTCAGAATGTTTATCCACACAATATTCAGGCTGAGTTCAAAACTGGGTCACTTGCGTCCAAAACCTAGGTCACTGGGCCAAATCTAAGAAAACCGTGTTACAACTTTAGAAGCCACATTTATTTCTCGATCTCAATGACAATTTGATCGAATGATTATCTTGACAATTTCGAGTTTGAGTTGTAATCCATATCATATGCGTCAAAGTTTGAATCTGGTCACATGAATTTAGTTAACAAGGTAAATTCTTAGAAAATCCTAGTAACCACATAAGTGCCACATATATGACACAGTTTTAATAAAAGTTGGTCGGAATGTTTTTTTTTATAATATCAAGGTCATTTTTTAATCTTGGCCAAGTGGGGTCAAAAACTAGGTAATTTTGTCAAGTCTTTGACAATAGTATACCTTGAAATCCGGTGAGCTCTAAAGGGCCATCATGGCTCTTTTGTTAGTATTCTTCTCATATTTTAGACATGTTTTGGAAATATTGTTTCTTCGATGACGTGAAACATCATTGCAGATTACTTCTTGTGACAATTTACAGTGATGGAGGCTCATGTTGGCCTTATAAAGTCCTTGTACAAATATTGATATTCTTTGCCATCTAGATCTGGCTGTATACTGTTCATTTGAGATGACAGGATGCTGTCAAACTGCGTGTATATTGTAAAGATGTATAAACACAGTATTATGTGATTTTGGAATAGGACATCAAACTTGGAATGGGAATCATTTTGGTTATTTTCTCACAAACATATGTGAATTTAATGTTTTTTTATGTATATTTGTAATATTCTGTCCATAGTTTCTGTATAATAAGCACTTGTTCATGACTTTTTCATTGAAAGTGATTTTTTTGTTAATGTTCACAGTAATTTAAAACTCTGCAAGCATGGACACAAGCCAAGATTGTTATTTTGATTGATTTTTTAAGGAAACAATTTCGACTTATGACTGTGTTTTTACGGTTGTCTGTTAGCTTATGTAATGTCATTAAAATGACCCCATTTTATTTCTCAATTAGCAAACATACATGTGACACAAGTACACATAACAATTGCATGACTAGCCCAACTTCGAAGTGACCTCGAAACAGTTTTACAATGTCTATGTATGTTGTCTGTCCATCAAACTCTTTTCTTTAATCAGGTATTAACAATGACTATTCATCAGGAATAAGGAATAAGCTCTTTGACTGAACGTTGACTCACAGATTGGTGAATTTGGTCTAAGGTTTCCTTGAGCTAACCCTGGCATCTTTGTAGTGTAATTACCAGCTTGCCTACAAGCCTTCGTCTCATACAGGATTATTCTTATATATTCTATTTTTTTTTATTGGATCTCACTGTTGCTATAATTTAATTAATGAAATGTCTTTCATGCAATATGTTTGCTGATATTGTGTTATATCTAGCAATTTAGCGGGGTAATTAATGTCAATTAGGACTGGGGGCTTTGACCCTCCTTATCCTCTTTCAAATTAAGGCTGGTTATTATGTATACGTGAGTAAAACATATTTTATATTCTGTATTGACATAACAAACAGTATGCAGCGATACCGCACATGACTTGAAATGAACCATTTTTTGGTGTAGATTATTTGGTGTTCTTGCGTATTGAATCTCAGCTGAAGGTCATGTGAATAGGTCGATGCCTTGGTGGTTGGGCAAATTACAGAAAAGTTTTCTTGTAAAGACTTTATAAGCCATATTTGTATTGTCCGAATAATAAACTTGGCCTGTCTGTTGAGCGACGTAGAATCCTACAATTATCTTGCTGTCTGAACTGAAAAAACACATTCTTATTGAACAGAGATATTAAACAGATATATTGATTTTAAAAGATTTAAAGTTTTAAGGGAGTGTTGCATACAAAAATGCATCATATGCAAACACCATGCAGTTATTGCGTGTATATATATAGAGAATAACAGGTTACTACCCTATTTTTTGTTTCATATCAGGTGAGGCTTAGAATAAAATAGCCGCGAAGCTTGCCTAACCGTTTTTTTATTCATGATAAGCCTGATATATTATATCACGATAGGAATGAAACCTGTTATCGTGTGTTTCATACCTGTACGCCCCCATTTTTATTCTAGATATAATAAAAGTAAACGCTATGACTGTGCATTTTAAGAGGGAATCATGTTGATTTTTGAAGTATTAATCATGACATCATGCGCACTGCCTTGCACTGAATATTTGTAAAATACATGTTTTTATGTTTTTGTTGCCTAGTGTGTCTAAAATGTAATTCATCTTGGTATCAATCTGTTTGTTTTGTTTAATCTGATTCATGTCAACCGAAAACGATGACTTCATAGGTGAATCCAAGTAATATGATTTACTTCCAAAAATTATTGTTGCCTTGTTTTCTGATGTTGGCATTCATGGTAGAGTGCATGCAAGTGTATATGGCTACATTCGGCACAATCCAGTTTAATTTGTTTTGCTTTAAAATTGTCCTTTTTGATAGGAAATAATTACTTTATCTTAGATACTGGTACTAGGTATACTAAGTGTTGTATTGATACCTGACTGTTTGAAAAGAGGTAAAATTATACCTGTACATGAGATATAAGCAGAACATTATAATTAATAACGTTTGTACTGTGTAACATTCTGTTGTTTAAACAGTATAAAAGATCATTCTCATAATTGTAGTATTCTTCTCTTGAAAATTACTATGGACGAATGGCAATTTATTAAGACAATCGTTGCAGTGGTGTTTTGTTTTTAGGTGTTAACGTCTATATAATCAGAAACTAGTTATAACACGTCTAAGTTACAATTACTAGGAGGTTTTACTTTACTTCCTTACGAATATATTGTGCGAGAGTTCATTGTAAATTGTTTGGAACATATGCAGTTGGTATCTTCTATTAAGAAAATAAATCAACCTGTCAACCACCCTGCAAGTTCTACGTATTACATGTTTATCCTATTTAAACTTAAATATTGTGACGAACTGTTCTGAAAAACAGAATGAACGTCGAAATTTCTACTTGAAAAACAGTAATTTTCACTTAAAAAAGACTTTTGTTATAATTTGGAAACGACCATGCTTTCTTTGCATTGACTTAAATATGATCAATACAATGTACTCTTATGAGATATGAGAAATCTTAAATAATTCTCGCAACTCATTTTAATAATACCGCAAAGGTTATTAATTCCCTTGAAGGTTACCAACGGCAATTATCAATAAGTCGCACACCTGATTAGCCCTGTTGTGATGTATTCCCAGGTTGTAGCAGAGATGCTGAATTATGGAACGTTTGATCTTTCTTGACAGCACTTAACTTTTGCTTACAGACTATTACAGTACATGCATTCATCAGTGTTTTTAATAAGGTTGATAACCCCAAAGTTATAGTGCAATTGACCTTAAATGGCTTTGAATTGTATAACAGAATTAAAGTTGCTTTGTTGGAAATGATGTATTTTAGAACATAATGTTTCTGGTCTGTAATATTGAATTCTCTGAGAACCACCATAAAAATTGTATGTTACATAATTTGATTTTCTGAAAGAGTAAATGAAGCAATAGATAATTTTAAGATATAAGTGCTTGTACATGTGGGACATTTTTTTTTAAATGTCACATATTTTCCAAGGCACATGTTTCCGACCATTTTAATTGGATGTTTGTCCCGCTACAGGAAGAATCATGAGTATGTATGAATTATTAATTTTTAAAAAGACAGATGCTATAAAGCCACGCAATGTTTGATGGTCTCATAAGCGGACAAGTTTGAAAAACATTTATAAGCCTTGCAGAAGCCTTTATTAAGATGAAACTTTTTGGCATCAACACAATTTATACTTTACAAATGTGATGCCAAAGGTTTTTCCTAGTCTGATCAGTCACCTCTTGTTCCAGAAGCATTACAATCAGACACAGAATGGTCCCAGATTGTCGTGAAGAGACACCAAAACATTTAGATTTTGCCACAGACACTAACATAAACGTAAGATGGCCTAGTTGGACTTAAGCTTTTAAAGATCTTTATTAATACAGAATGCTGTTTTTATTTTTAGTTGAATAAAAATTGTAGCTTGGTATATACCAAGGAATAAGGTAGACATATAAATCCATGTTTACAGCAGGTGACAGATGCAGCCCTCTTTCCACTACCAGCTAGACACACTAGCGCTAGGACTGGTTCATGTACCTGACGTTTGAACATTGTACTCCATTATAAAAGTGTTTAAATAAAGTGCAAAAATCACAATGAGATTGTAACAAAAAATAAAAATCAGGTTAGCTACCTTGGGAATTGTTGTTCCCACTTACTTTATATGAATGACCCATTCAATTAACTATACACTAGACAACCTTATCTAGAGTTGTAATGTGTTGTCAAACTGTTGTCCCTTATTAATCATATAAATAGAACAAGCAACCCCTGTTGGGTCTCAGGTGAAGAAAGTCTATAAATTTCAATTTGCATAATTGTCCATACTGTTCAGATAAAGTGAGTCCGGTATACCAAGGGATTTGGAATAGAAGGAAAAACATTGCCAGAGCATCTGTTCGGTTATCAGAAGACCCCATATATAGAGAGTTTGGTTCTGAACTTAATTAAACTGTAAATGAACAGAGATGCCACGCTCCACCTTTTTGTTTGTACAATGTCGTTTTTTTTTTCAAATTATTTGGAGTTAACTGGATGCCATATTAAACCTTGTGATTTTATTTACCATTGACATAATGATCCCATTATTTTTCAACTCCTTGATTAGAACTATCTTCTGGTCGGTGACATTGACTATGTAATAGGAAAGGCATTACACACAATGTACTTTAGGGTAGTAACTGCTGGTCACTGGGTCAAATTGAAGATTTTTTTTTTGTTTAAATCGATGTAATTTTTTGTAAATGTCATTTTGCCAAACTGTGATCAAACAAGTCCTTTCAACAAAGGTCTGAGTTTACCTACTCAGACGTCATGGGTAACCAGATTTACCAGTACTGATTGCACACACTTATTGGAGTAAATAATTAATGCCCTCAAAGGTTTGGAGGAAATGGCCGTATAAATAATTTCATGACCATGATTAAACCACCCACACACACCACCCACACACGTCATGGGCCAGGCCAAGAATTGATCCATTTGATCCTTGAATAGGAAGCCAAGCGCTCTTCCAGTTAAGCTAGTGGCCTGCCGAATAAAGCTTTCATTCTTTAATGAATCAAAATAGTTGATGTAAGAAGCTCCACATAACATTCTGCAAATGACAATGCCGTGAATTGTATTTCCTGCTATCTAATAATGATGCTCTCTGACATTTGCGTGTCAATGAACAATGTTGTGCATATGCATTAATTTTGTCAATCCAAATCACATGTTTTCCAAACAGTTGATATGGTAATGAAGTAAAACATGCATTGTCAATTTTATTTTCACGTAAATCATTTTAATAAACATACACCAGACGACATAACATTCACTGCAATATTTTTACTCGATCCATCTAAGAAGGAATGTGCATTTGGTGAAAATGTGAAATGTTCATTAGTTGCTGCAATGAGATAACTATCTCATTAAGAACCCAGTGAATCAGTTTAAAAGAACAAGTGTTTCTTCCCTGTTAAATGTTAAGCCAACTTTGTTGACACTTTATAGAAACAATTCTTTGTTCATTTGTCATTCTCGAAAGTTGTTGATAGTGTTTCTATCTGCTGAACAAAATGATGAAAAACTCCTCGTAGAGGTTATCTCACCTTAGTTATTCGTCATTTTGACTGCCGCCACAAGCTAATTCTTCCAGATCTGGAAGGATTTCAAGTTTGTTAGTGGATTTTTTATTCTTACAAAATCAAAATAAGTGTAATATTTTTCATTATCAGACTGGTTTATATAAGTTTTGCCTTCAGTTTTTTTATAACTTTTAACCATAAATAATAAAGAAGAATATATACATCTATGATCATCACATGTTTTGTATGACAGGCATTATATTGGAGTTGCGTTCTTGGAAAACTGGGCTTTATGCATGTGCGTTAAGTGTCATCCCAGATTAGCCTGTGTGGTCTGAGTGTGTTCTGTGTAACATGTTCACAAGTTGACATTACTTATGAGGTTATCTTTCAACACAGATGCGTTCTATTGGTTTACAAGTAACATGCCAAAAATAGCATCAATATAAGTCAGGGGGTGATTTTTTCAGCAAATCTGATTTTCCTTGGTGTTAAATTCTGAGATTCGTAAAAAAATGGGAGTAGGGGATGGGGTACGACCAATTCCGCTGCATATGTCATCAGCGGCCCAAAAATCAGACTGTGAAACGTCTCCACATATAACACAGGCAGCCATATCCGCTTGCATTAGAAGATTTTACTCATTGGCTGTAGTTTCATAATAATCAATCAAAATTAGTCTTTGAAAATATTTTGGTAATGTTTGTGCTGATTCTTTTGCAAATGGCGTTGTTCTAAAGATTACCGCAAAACGAACAACTTTAAACAAATTTCAGTGTTTTACATATAAGTGAAAAACAAATTGAAAGGGGAAATACTTCAATCAACCATGGATATAGATCAAAAAGCAATTCCAGGTTCCGAATGGTGAGGAAGATCAACTGCCATGGGAAATCGTGAACTACAGATCCAATGGTAGAGTGTCCTTGATTGAAGTTTTTATACAGACACTGTACAAGTGCTGACCAAATTGCAATAGCAAAAAACATTGAGCAAGAAATTAAAGAGTGCCGGCATCGTTCACAGGGTTGAGGAAACAAAATAAAAGATTTTCATTGCAAGTATCACCTAGAAAAGTTGTATTACTTAGTTTTTCTTAATACTACAATAACTCTAAATTGTTGGACACCCTAAGTTTACATTCCACACATATCAATTTTTGCTTGTACTGCAAAATAAAAAAAACTGCTTCATTTCAGGCAATTGTCAAAATCAAATCAAACAAAAGATATTTTCTAAATGAAAGAAAAAAGGACACAAATCTCCAGTTATCCTGGGAAGATGTTTACGACATCCCTGCCGTTAGTCTGAAGGATCACTTACCATTGTCGCCCGGTGACAAACACGTCTTTAACTGTGAAAATGACGTTTCCATGATAGTATGTCTGGTCGTTGAGTTGTAAATCCCGTGTTTGTTTGCAAAAACAGTAAGAAATGAGAGGATTATGAAAAACTGGTCAGTCATTACTCTTGGATTCATATGTGCACTATAAAGAAATGTGACCATCTGTGCCATATGTTAATACATACCAAATATGGGAAGACATTATGAGGTCAATATATGATACTTAAAGATATGTCTTAAATGAATGAGCAAACGATAAGTGCCTGTTCGTTAATTTGTTAAGTTAAATAATGGCATGGCAATTATTTTGCAGGATCTCTAAATTAATATGTCTTTCCTGCTGTCTCTCTGATTTGCCATCAACAGTTTTCATGTTGTTGTTTTTTATCAGAAACATACATTTTTGTAAGTTATTTACTTGACATTTTTATTGGTAAATATATCATGATGGGTAACATTGCAGTGCGCTTTATTATTTTGCAGGATCTCTAAATTAATATGTCTTGCCTGCTGTCTCTCTGGTTTGCCATCAACAGTTTTCATGTTGTTGTTTTTTTATCAGAAACACACATTTTTGTAAGTTATTTACTTGACATTTTTATTGGTGAATATATCATGATGGGTAACATTGCAGTGCGCTTGGTCTTTTACTTTGCATTTCATTATTATAAAGTTTTTGCCCTTAGATAATAATATGTTTCCAAAGAGAAACATTTAGATGATAAAAAGGTTGTAATTTTAAAAGTGTATTTATAGATCTCATTAAAATTCAGGCACATGCAAAGCAATTGAACTATTACTATGTTTATCATAATTCTCTAGTTTTGACACTTGAACCCAAAACAATGTAACAAGAGGTTATACTATATAGAGTCACCATGTTTGTTTGTTGTCTGTTTCTTGTTTGTTTTGGTAGATTGGTTAGAAAATCTTGTTTTTGATCTATTTCTTTAACTTGTGTTCAATTTACATGAAACTGCTCACACTTCGTAATCTAAAGTAGTAGTAATTCATGAAACTTCATCAAACATAACCAGAAGCCATCTTTGAAAGACATGGCCGCTGGGGGTAGTGTTCCTTACATAGCTTCAGTTGATCGGTTACATATGTGGAGAATCAAATTTCCATTTTTCCATAAAATGTACAAAACAATTATCACATTTTATTTATGATTATTTTTTTAATGATACACATGCTTCCAGACTTCATTTCGGTAATATTCAAAATAATCAAATAGGAGCAATTGTGTTGGTCAATCTTCTTTAAGCTTGGTCCAAACACTTGTTCCTTTAATGTCTCGTTCCAATTCAAGTATTGGTCATGTGGGATAAAAACTAGGTCAGAAAGAACATTTACCCGGAATTTCCCAAGCTTCACAAACATTTGTGTTCCTTTCAGTCGTAGATGCTCGAGGGGCTTTTAAATGCTATCTTGATACATATTCTGACAGCACTGGAAACTAGATTTCAGGTTATTGGCTGCAATGATATAAGGCATAATGTAGTTTATTTTTTAATTGAATACTTAAGCTTCTGCAGTTGACAATTCAGGATGATTTACATACACATTAGGGCAAGTGCTTTTAGCAAACTATCATGTTGATTTGTTTTTGGTCTACTGCTGGCAGCTTTCATTTATGTACACACTATATTTATGAGTTGCTTCAGAGACATTTAAGTTAATATAGTTACATCGAGCTATTAATAACTGGATACCATGGCATTATTGCACTTGTGAACTATATTTTCCGCGTAGATGTAGACATAAAGTTGATGAAACCTTTCGGAACGAAAGACAATGTTGTCTGTACCGATAATTTAATATAGATTCAACGTGACCTAAAACTGTGGCCATCTCTGCTAACCGCCTACACGTAATCCCTGCTTTTAATCAAATTTCGGTAACACTGCGTGGTACATTTGTTTTACGACACAATCCTATCCTCCATCTTTACATAATGTCTGTTTTGTCCATTTATGCCATGTATTTGTCCATTTAAATGTCAATGTAACTGGAAAACAACTACATTATGTCTAATTTATTATTTTTGCCCAGTAATAAAGGATAAATATTACAACGTTGGTGACAGTTAAACGTTATAAATATAGTATTGTATAGAATTCCAGTGCCAGCCATAAGTTCTTGTTTCTTGTGTATTATGATTTTGTTACAACAATATTGTTTATATATAATAAATAGTTATATGCTGTTCAGTATTCCATTCATAATTACGTGATCATAGATCAAACTAAAAGAACTAATAATATTCTATATCATCTGGCTAGACAAACAGTTTAATATTTAATGCGCTAAAACATGTTATAAACATTTATGTAGTTAAATTTGAATTACCTTTTTTACATATCTGTTTTGTTTCGACCCTAGTGAGCCCTACCACAAGTTACACAAAGTAAACTAAAGAAAGTTTTCAAACAGAGGCACATATATAATACAATGTTGTTCTTGTATATTTTCAGGTAAGTCAATTAGATGCAGGCAGTAGCTAAGACAGGACAGGGTAAGACGATTTTTCACTGGGAAATGGTCCAAAATGTTGACAATTGTAAATGGTAAATAATATAATAAGTTGATATGTTTTTCTCGCCTGACAGGATGTGGTTCAATCAGTGCTTCTCCATGCATATAGGAACACAATATTCAAAAAGTAATAAAGCCCAACACATATTTTAACCAACAATTAAGAAATAATTTGTATTTATTGATGTTTATCCGTCACTTAACAATGTTAATATTAAATGACAAGGAACACAAGTTTACAGACCACGCTAACAACGATAATATGAACATTATTTTAATTCTCATATGATCAGATAAGTAATTTTGCAATGGAAATTACCACGGCCTCACGTTTTTTGTGACAAGTTTGCCTATAGGCGAGCCTTTTTACACTGGCGATTGGTACTTTAATTATATTAAATTTGAACATGAAACTCCTTTACAAATAGCACAATATTGTATTGTTCAATTTGTCAATGAGTATCATGTTCAATTTGAAATATCAGCTACCTATGTTAATGAACTCATAGTATCTTTAAATTGAGACTTAATTCTCAGCTTTTTATGCTGCATTATACCCCTGCACAAATGCATTTCCTAACAATTCATGTCAATCAAAGTATCATGTTAGAATTTGAATTATCAGCTACCTATGAGAATGAACTCATATATCATGATATCCATTTAGTGCATTACAACGTGTGTTGTTAGTACGTTTTAGAAGTTATGGTAGAAATATAATGTGTTTTAAACATAACTTTTTCACAATCTATCAATCCAGGCATTTTTTCTGAAGATTTCTGTCAAAGTCGGTTGCTTGTATCAATAGAACAATATTATATAGTGTGTGATTTGTCAATGTGTTTCATGGTAGAATTTAAATTATCAGCAACCTATGTGAATGAACTCATCCTGTCATTTAATTGAGACTTAATTATCAGTTTGTTATGCTGCATCATACCACTACACACATGCATTTACAAACGACATGTTATTCAAAGAGGTTAGTGCCCCTAGTTTATTTTTCACATCGATTATTGTCGTTAAGAGAAACGAATACGCCTCAGGAAGGCATGAATAAATAACACTTACAAGCAATATGTTGTAAGCGAACACTAATCTGTAAACGATATATGCATTAAACAATACATATTTGATGTATGAATATGTTTTCAAACAACTGATCTTGTAATCATTCCTATGGATTGGTCGCTTTGTAGAAAGAGAAGAAGACAAGTTATTATCTCATGACAAATGTGTTTTCCTACGGAATAGCAGCATTGCAAATTTTACAGTCGTCAGGTTTTGTGGGAAGTGATCTGTTTTTTTTTTGTATCATTCTAATTGGGTATATTCCTCTTTTAGACATAAATGTTCCTTAACGGACCACATGCCCCTCCTGTTTGTAATTTCTTGTGATAATTTAAGTGTTCGTGTTACCCGTGCACTTTAAACAAATTATACGACACTTAATTCGGATGTTGAATTGAAATGTACACTACACTTATTTGTTTTTTTAATGACATTCTCCACACAATTTGACAAAGAAAGAAGCAAACAATGTTTGAAATGGCGCATCTGAAAATTAAAAAAAAAATGAGGTAAATACAGTAATATTCATTTAGTGCATTGTAACTTGTGTTGTTGGTACGTTTGAGAAGTAATGGTAGAAATGAAATGTGTTATAAAAAACACATTTTAACAATCTGTCAATCTACACATTTATAGTTGTTCTGAAGATTTCTGTCAAAGTCAGTTCCTTGTTTCGTATAAACAACATTGTATTATGACACAATGTATTGAGTACTTGGAATAAAAGGACTTGTTTACAAATTGTTGAAATGAAATTGATTTTTGTAACGTTTTGTCACTGATTCAACAAATAAAAGGACACTATTAATCAGAAAGCGAAATACAACTAAGGACGTATACACATACTGAAAATACAGATTCGTTTATGAATTATCATCATATAACATAGATACAATTATTATAAACCGTTGCAAATGCGAAACGGCTGAATAATGGGGGGCATACTTTCTTATCTTGTTTTCATAAATGCTATTCTTGTCATTATAATGGAAGTCTACAGTTACGTCATTGAAATCTTTCTATTTAAAGCATTTACTCAAACTCTTACAAATAATAATAAAATACCAAAATCTGAGAACGAGTCCGTTTAAGACACACAACTACTAAATCTTAATGACTACGTTTTCCAATATGCTTCTGACAAAAGCTTTCATATTATATTGTTTAGAATTAATGTATATTTTATATTATAGATACAATTTTGCAAAGCTGTTACTAGCACTTAACACAATCTTGGACACTGATCTTCTTTTGTCATCAAAAGGAGTAGCTTGTTATGGCACACATTTCTGGAATAAGTTTCGGAGAGAGAAATATTTACAGTATGAGGTGTCTTATTTTGATATAATTAATCGATCGTTAAAATTTATTGTTTCGAACACGATAACACGAAATTTAAATATATTCAAAGCGACAGCTCTTTTCAGATACGTGAAAGTAATATGTTTTAAATAAATCTTCCGATGCACTTGTGTGCAAACTATTTAATAAGCAGAAAAATATAAGGACATTTTTATTTTTAGTTAAGTTAATTACAATTATTGTTTGCATTACATATCAGCAATCAACCACTTTCCAAACTGTAAATCTGCATGGCGTTAACCTCAAAGCATAGCATAGAGGTCAGTTCCAATGTCCTTCTACTGATTGATTGCAATCCAGCGCATGCATCCGCTGATCATCAGAGATTTGCAGAGGGAACACAACATTTGTTATGCTAATGTTGTACTTTACATCAAACCGGCCACAACATTTGTAATACTTATGTTGTACTTCACATCAGACCGACCGGGATTTTGTGCATGTCAAGAACTTGACAGAATGATAAGTTAGAGATTCGGGCGTTATCTTTTTTGCGGGTGCCTAATGTATTGATTTGTTAACGGTAGTAAGAAAAAGTATTTATTTATATGTTTTAAAACGGCAACAGGAAAAATATACCCTGGTGAATTTGAATTTCAATTAACGTTTTTAATAAGATTTATTTTTGGATTTAATTAATTTTTTCCAAAAGTGGTTATTTACTATAAAGTCACATAATTGTACCTTTACAAACATCAAATAAACATAACCCCACCACACCACCAACTATTTTAGCCGTATTTACCATTCTGGCTAGTTCATTCCAACGGTTGCCAGATCTAGAGAGGAAGTATGATGCACAAAGTAACATTCAATTCAATTGGAAACACTGTAATTATCAATTATAAACATTATTATTGAAAACCCCTTCTATTGGTATTACTTACTTTTGTTGTAACTTATTGATACCACACATGAAAGTGTTGCATCTCAAAAGCAGTTGTCAGCTTTAGATGTTTGTTAAACATATATGTCGCTTCACCTCCGCCACCAGCCCCCGACATGCATCCAAGTTATCAATAAGTTCAAATGTTTAAAGATGTCTAACTAATTAAATAAAGCTTGACGCTTCAAGTACACATTTATAACAAAACTCGATAAAGATTTGTCTAGTTAATATGCCCAAATTGTTGTTCTGTTACATGCCGCTGAGACCTTGATCTTTTACTGGTTTACCTCAAAATCGACGGGTTTTCTTCTTGTATTCCCCAGTAATCAGCATACTTACTTTGATTATCGCAGGTCAAGTGTTCTCCATGGAGGACAAAATCGTTTTCAGATAACAAGTCCATGATTCCTTGACCTGTGAAATCTTGACCGCAAATACAATATATGTCTTGCACTCCTGCGACCAATACCGACTTAAAATCATTCGATCATTTAATCGAACGAACAACCGACGAAAAGGCGCAAGCTAATATACAAGCACTTATTCAAAATAGGTGGGATCCTTATAAAAGTCAACAATTATGTTTGTTGCCAAGTGATGTCTCAAAACAAATTTATTTAAGACCATACTCAATACATGTTAAACAACATTGTTTTGCAATGATCCATCAAAATGCATCACATATATTTTTCTTCTCCCCCCCCCTTAAAACATTCGGGCCATACACATATATATATATATAATCACATAAAACAAAACATATTAACGTGCATATTTGTTTCGTTCGCTTCGCTCGAAAAACTTGCTAAAAAACCCAATTGGTTTAAGTAGATTAACCAGGCCTAGCGCTATGGGATTTATAGTGGAGGAAAAGAGGAACGCATCTGGTGCCTGCTGTAAACAAAGATTATGTTTATGTTAATGGACTGTTCTTTGCCATAATTTCATTTGAATGCGAAGTTTACTCGTATAAACTGAAATCCGAAATGAATATATATTGTGTTGATAAGAATATATAGAGAGTAGAACGCATATAACGATCAGCTGGTCCGTATTTAACGCTGGTTACCGAATTGTCTATACAATCAAGAACAAAGGAATTGACCAAACACAAAACACCCATTACATTTTGGGTCATAGGCTGGAAACTCTTATCACTTGAAATTAATGCAGTTATTAGACGTTGACATTGTACAGTATCTAACATCACATCAAATTCCTTATACTTTATAAATAATATTGGTATAGTAATGGATCTGTGACAAAAGCCAACCAACATAGTGAACATCATGAAATCACATAACACTTCTCAGAGGAATATTTTAATAATCATAATTGATCAAGATAACAAAGCTAAGTTGTTGTAAAATGTTTTCAATACACAAACAATGAGTCAAGAAAATAAAATTTAAATAAATTTGACGAAAACAACATTTTTCAAAATAATACAATCATAATCCTGAAAATTGTTAAAATAATATTTAAATATTTGTTTAAATAAAGTTTATAAACTGTATATGTTTACGTCCTTCTTTGGCTGCATCCACACACTAAAGCTCACTTAACACAATAACTCCCTGGGATGGAAGGGATCTCAATGAAAGCAGCTTTGACCCGGTAATACATGAGTTAGATTGTCGCACAGGTCATCAAACGTTTCCTTAATAGCTCTTAATATGAAGCAAAAAAACACCTATGTGTGGAATGTATTACTGATTGTCTTATGGAACGTTGTGAACAAAATTGACTTGCAACGAAATGAGTGCTTCTTTAAATATTGGGCTTAATTGGCAACGGTGAAACTCGATATTTGCCGTCCATGCATCGCACAATTTATGAAGTCACTATCAAAATAATTGATAGTGGCATTTCGCACATTTAGATTTTCCACACTATGTTTTTTGCTTTTTAATAACGTTCTTTAGAAAACGCAAAGAATGTTAAATATGGCGCAGCTGAAATTTAAAAAAGAAAATGAAATAAATACAGCAATTTAGTGCATTGTAATTTGTGTTATTAGAACGTTTGAGAAGTTATCTTAAAAAATATCATGTGCTATAAACATCACATTTTCATAATCTATCAATTCACACATTTATAGTTGTTATGTAGATTTCTGGCAGTCATTGGCTCGTATCGTATCAAAAACATTTAATTGTGACACACTGTCTTGAGACTTGTTCACAAATTGTCGAAATGGAAGATTTCCAACGTGTTGTCATTGATTTGAAAAAAGAGCACTGTTAATCAAGGAACGAAATACCACTAAGGACGTAGACACATACTGAATATATGAATTTTCATCATTTGAAATAGATAAAATTATAAAGCATGACTAATTTGAAACGACTGACTAATTTGGAACAATTCTGCTGTTTTCGTTAAATTGTGTTGCATACAACACGCGGATCAATAATTAAAGAAGTATGTAATTGTTCGGATGTCCTAGTGGTTCTTCAATATCCTATTAATCCGATAGACACTGGGTTTGGATCCGATGGGGACACACTATCTTCATTTTTTCTGGCCTAAAATCTATTCTTGTCCTTATAATAGAAATATACAGTTCCGTAATTGAAATCTAGCAATTTAAGGCATTTACTGAAACTTAAAAAAATACCCCGATCTGAGAACAAGTCCCTTTAAAGCACACAATTACTCAATCTTAATAAAAACGTTCTCCAAAATGCTTATGACAATACATTTTATATTACATTCTTTAGAATTACTCGTTACAGTGTATATTGTTATTGTAGATATAATTTCGCAAAACCGATACTCGCACTTGACAAACTCTTGGACGAATCGTGAACTCATCGTTTCTTTAGTTCCAACATTACTCTCCTTAACATTAGAACAATATATTATTGTGCAATTTGTCACGGAGTAACAAGTTATTATTTGAATTACCAGCTACCTTTGTGAACTCATATTTTTTTTTTAAATTGAGACTAAATTATCCGCTTTTTATGCTGCATCATACCTCTGACACTTCACAGATAAGAAAACAATAATAGTTGTAAAAAAAAATACAAGTCGGGAATGAAAAAAACCATTTCGAACTATCCGAGAATGAGAGTTTTAAACTTCAAGATAAACGATTATATTTTATATTAAATAAGAAGTGTGACAACCGGGAATTTCACTTTATTTCGATTTAATCTGAAATTCTATTTAAACGGGTTAGATATACTGAATTTCAGCTGTAAATGTAACGATGCAGACAATAAAGCTTGGAAATGGCGTCTTTTGGACATTTTAGAAGATATTTGTGTTGGTTATTCATCCTGAGCCATGATATAAACTGCAAAATAATTAACAATTTAGAATCTTATACAACTCAAGACGACATAATACGTAAAAAACCTCAACCTGTCATTTATAATGATGAACTTAAACATATTTTAGTGTATTCGTCATTTCATCATGAAACTAATTTATAATTATATATTTTAACCTACACTCAAAATTCACTCGTAATTAGAAAACGGCGTATATTCCACACCCATTTGATATCTAAGAATCAAGAGAGAAGAACATTGGAATAGAACGGGTAAAAAAAACACGCGACATGATTAGGTTTTCATGTTGAGCATATCTTGTCTAGACATATAAACATATCATTCCGTAGTCCGTTCAAACGCTGGATTGCAGATGTCACCTTGAAACATCCGCAATATTTGACATGTGATCAGTCTGCTTCCTGAAATGGTAATTGCTTAGATTGTAACTTCCTTGTTCCGAAAACAAATCTATATACATCTTTCTTCCTCAAACGCCATAAAAAATGTCCAAAATCTCAACTTCAATCTATTTTGTTTTGCTTTAGATATGCAATAAACACAAGTGTGTTTTTTATAATTAGACCAAGTAATATTCTTTCTTTGCCAAACACAGTTTGTATGACATGACTCACAATAGGAAAGATATTTTAACATTCAGACAATTATTTGAGATGTAACAAAAAGTGATAAGGACAGAACAAACGTTCTCATATATCAATTGAGACTGATCATTTATGAATCATTTAAGACTGAGTAATGATATTAATGTTAAAGTCCTATTACTACCATTATGTGATTACAATACTGCTGAAGCTTCTGGAGTTTCACTTCTTCATATTGAACAGTTTTAAATTTTGTCAAATACTGTGAACATATAAATGAAGCATTCAACAACATTTGGAATGTATCTTCAACGACGGAGGGGTTTTGTATTGTAACACATTATTTTATTTTTGAGAGGAGATCTTGTCATCAAGACGAATTTGTTTGTCGCAGAAAATAAAAAAGATACCTATAATTATTCAGGAGCCAATCCATTTAATATAAAACAAACAAAATACTTCATCAGCCAAGTAAATGTACACAGGTATATTCTATGACTATTGCCATATTCTTTTTCACAATATATATTAAATACATAAATAAAGGAACCAATAGAATATTTTATTCAGGAAGTAAGAAACCAAAATAACTTGAACCGAACGTATTTTTCCTTTCAATTGATTATAAGGAGACAACAATATATCAATATTTAATTTATTATTCAAATAGTGATTCTTTATTCAGATGATGAAAGACTCGATATGTTTTACAAGATGTTCGCTTTATGTAACATTGCTGAATATTGAACAATAAATGGAGCTTGCATATTTAATAATTGAAGACAATACAAACGTTGTCTGACCATCCCACAGTTTCGTTTCACATAGAAAACATATACAAGAGCATATCATTCAAATAGTAAAAAAGTACAGCAAATATTTAGCCCACATTTAATAAATATTTTTTATTTATTGTTCTTTTTTGTTCACTTAACAATGTTGATATTTAATTACAAGAAGAAAAGTTAACGTACCGCGATAACAACGATAATATGAACATTTTTTAATTCTAAGATGATATTTTAATAATTTTGCAATGGAAATTAAAATTACATCTATTTTTTCGTGACGTGTTTGCCTACGGTCTTGCCTTTTTGCGCTGTTAATTGGTACTTTGATTAAATTAAAATATTAATTCTAACATTACACTCCTCGACAAATAGCACCATATTATATTGCCCAATTTGTCACGGAGTAACAAGTTATTATTTGAATTATCAGCGACCTATTTGAACATATCCTTTCGTTAAATTGATACTTAATTCTCATGGTTTATGCTGAATCATATCCCTGCACAAATGCATTTCGAAATTACATGTCAATCAAAGAGGTTAGTGCCTCTAGTTTATTTTTCACATCGATTATTGTCATAAAGAGAAATAAATAAACGTCTCAAAAGGAACGAATAAAAAAAACTTACAAGCAATATGTTGTAAGCGAATACTTATCTGTTACCGATGTATGCATAACACCATGAATATTTGATGACTATCATGTTATGCCAAAAATGATCATGTTATAATTTCACGGGATTGGTCGCTGTGTAGGAAGACACGAATACAAGTTATTATCTCAGGAAAAATGTGTTTTCTTATGTAAAAGCAGCATTGCAAATACTACAGTCGGCAAGTTCCGTCGGTTGGTGAATCGTCTTTTTTGTATCAGACTAATTTAGTTTATTCCTTGAACTTGACAGAACGATAAGTCATATATTTGTGAACTATCGGTTGCATAATGTATGGAACTGTAAACGGCAGCTAAACAGAGTATTGATTTATACGTTGTAAAATAATAATCGTAAATATATTCTTACGAACTTGAATATCAATAAAGTTTCTTTATACGATTTTTTTTTTTAATTTACTATTTTCAGAAAGTGGTTATTTACAATAAAGTCACGTAATGGCATATTTACCAATATCAATTAAACATACCCCGCCTCACTTACTTAACTTTTTCACCCGTATGTATCATACTGACATGTTATTTTCAATCCAAGGGGTGCCAGATCTAGAGAGGAAGTATGATGCACAAAGTAACATACACTGTAATTGGAAACACTGTTCTAATCAATTACAAAAATTATGATTAAAAACCCTACTGCTGGCATTAATAACTGTTGTTGTTACGTATTGATAACAAACATGAAAATGCTCCATCTCAAAAACATTTGTAAGCTTTATATGTTGTTAAACATATATGCCACTTCACATTCCCCACCATCCCACGACATCTAGCATAATGCCAATAAGTGTAACTGTTTAAAGATGTCTAAATATTGCTTAATGCCACAAGTACACATTTTTAACAAAAATCGATAAAGAGTTGTCTAGATATTCTGTCGTAACTGTTGTTCTGTAACATGCCCCATAAGACCTTGATCTTTTACTCGTTTACCTCACAATCGACGGGGTTTCTTCTTTTCTTCCTCAGGAACCAGCATACTCAGTTTGATTATCGCGGTTCAATTGTTCTCCATGGGGGACATAACTGTTTTCAGATTACAAGGCCATGATTCATTGACCTGTGACCTCTTGACAGCGAAATGAATATATGTCTTAAATCCCCTTGACTTAACCAGTATACTAACTTAAAATCATAGGTAAAAACGTTCGTTTGCTATCATTCGAATACGAAAGCGTCTACGTATAGAACGACCTTTGGACCGACCGACCAACAGACGAAAAGGTTGACGATGACAAAAGAACGCCTGCATATAACTGTTTAAATAAAGCGTCCTTTCATTGGTCGAATTACAGTGCAGATATAGAGACGGAACCAATGTTTCAACAATTATTCATGCGTACAAATGTTTGCTACTCTGATCTCCCATCGTCGGTCATTAAGCAAAGCGTATTTGAGCGAATGTGGAACGTGGTTTCCGATTATGAGCTGCTTCATGCCAAACATTTTACTTGAATGCGAGTTTTACCTGTATAAACGGGGCATTCTTGTATGAATATCGATTTTGTTGTAACCAATAACATAGTAATAATGTAACTCCTGGAGCAGAAGGGAATCGCGTATAGCCATCAGCTAGTCCATATTTAACGCTGGTGACCAAATTGTCTATACGATGCAGATTTTAAGAATTGACCCAACATAACACTTTATTAAATTTTGGGTCATCGGCTAAGAATTCTATCATTTTTAATTTATGCAGTCATAGGACGTCTACATCTTACAATATCTTACATCACAGCTAAATATAAATTCCTTATATTGTTTTAATAATATTGGTATAGTGATCAATCGACCCCTGTGACAAAATGTTTCAAGACGACAAATAAAGTGAACATCATTAAATCAACTTACACTACATAGACAAATATTTCAATAACCAACATATTAGATAACCCATATAACTCTGTTGTAAAATTGATTGAATAAACAAATAATGAGTCAATCAGATACATTTAAAAAAAAAATCAAAAACAAATTATTTTCAAAATAATACAAACAGAATCCTGAAAGTTATTTAAATCATGTTTATACATATATTTACGTCCCTTCGAGAGCACAATGGTTAACACACACTCTATGGCAACAAACAGCTTTGACCCGGTTAAACATGACGAAGATGGTCGCAAATGCAGTAAAACGTTTCCTTTATGGCTCTTAAATTGAAGAAATAACACCCAGATGTGGTAGGTATAACTAACTGTCTTACGAAATGTTATACACAAAGTTTACTTGCAACGAACTGACTGCTTCTTTAAATATGGGGTATTATTGACAGTGGCGGGTATGTAGAAAGGAACTCGATATTCGCACCGCCTAAAAGTGATGAAGACACTTTCAACACACTTGATTGTGGCATGTTGTAAATTTTTATTTCCCACAAACTTGTTTTGCCAGTTATCTCAAACAAACGCAGATGTTGTTAATCTCAACGTTTTATAATGATTTCGTTTTTAATATGCACTCCTTGTATTTTATCACGAACGTTAAAGTGGTTGGTATCATATGTTTATGTGTGATATGAGCAGTATTGTATCGGCAGCAATGCAAACCAAATCATTATTAGTTGAAAGGCCATTGTACAACAGAAGTGTAACATTAATTGTTATGGCTTTGCACTTCGATCCATAAATATATTTATGTTTATGTTTTCAATGGTAATTACTTGTTAAAGGGTGCAAAACGTGCTCATCATTATTGTCACCTGCCGTCATGAACCAAAAGTGTAATAAACGTTTGCGTGTTGTGTTTATTACAAAGCAAGTTGAGATCCTGGCATTTAAAATATATTCTTACAATACATTATAAAAGCTTAAATTTAGACCATTTTTTTTTTATTTCACAAACTGCTGCTAGATGCAACATAATGATGTTACTGAATAGACATGGTCGAAATGCATGTATTCGTTAATGTTAACAAGCCTTTCGTAGCAGAACTCCGAAACAAAATGTAACAAAGGTTCCACAAAGACGGTTGACTTTAATACATATACATTGCATTCTCTTTTCATATGTACGTGCGTTTCATTTACGTTCAACCTCTTGGTAACACAACATATGGACACTAACTGTAATGCATGTGCTGTTTATTTAACAGTTTAGTTAATGCACCAATGGACAGTTTTGTATATTTTCTCATGATAATTTTTTCTTGTACCAGTGAGGTGTACATACTTTTAAATTCCGATTATATTTGTACTAGTGAAACTGAACATAATTAGAAGTTCATTTTGTATACTAAGTATCAGACAATTATTTTATTAACGGTTATTAAGAAATCATCGGTCGTCTGAAAGAAAACGTTACCAACATGTATTTAATATTTTCAGCATTTTGCTGGGGTAAACGCTATTTTCTTTACTGCATATCTTACTCAGTGTGCCTGTGCTTGTTGACTGGAAACATCAATTGAAAGAACAACAACAATCGTAATTTAATTTGGCATGATTTTGGGAGTTGATTGGTCTGATAAAAGAAACTTGTTCTACTTGTTGCTGTTGGCAAGACTTCATGGACTGTGCTATATTAATAGTAGCAATACTTTTTTACGTAGAAGAAAAGTATAATATTAATAACGCCGTGCTCGAATACAATGCTATTTAAGCTAATAGTATTAATGGCTTAAGGCTTTTCTACGAACAGTTGCCAATCAGGTATATTGCCGTTTTAGTTATATGTTATGCAGTTAGTTAGACATTAAATATATAGTGATGTCTTTTCTACCAACTACGCAAACATTTAAAAGATCAGTGCCCTGGAATTGATTTAGTGTTGCATATGTAATCACCTTTACATGTACACTTTCTATCTCAAAGATACGTTACTTCAATGATGCAAAATTCAGGATTATTGGTAGGCTTTATGATACTTAAGGAAAAAGACTCGCACGCTTCTAATACATTTCAATCACAGTTATATACCCATATTGATTCATATTGAAATAAAACTATTACACAAACTACCAATTAAAAGCATTTGTGCAACGACGAAAAAGGGCATTTTAAGCTTATAATTATTCTTACCATGTACATCCATGGCATATCGGAATTTGAAGAAAAAGAAATAAAGACCAATGGAAGACTTGTTCTTTTGTCTAATTAAAATCTAAATTAAATAAATACTGGATGCTTGCTTGTGAAATTCAAATCTCCATTGAATAAACACAACATGCTTGATTTTGAATTTCAAATAAAATTCTTCAATCAAACATCAGGAAACTGTTTCCATGCATAAAACTGCAATACTGCTACTTAAAAGTAGAAAGAATAGACTCCATTCCCGATACCGTTATTATGCCCCCCTTCGAAGAAGAGGGGGTATATTGTTTTGCTGGATGAAGGTCGGTCGGTCTGACGGTCTGTCTGTCCGTAGACCAGTTCGTTTCCGATCAATAACTTTTGAACTGATTGACCGATTGACTTCTCATGCGCATTGGCCTTGGACAGTATATGACCCCTATTGAAATTAGGGTTACTAGGTCAAAGGTCAAGGTCACTGTCACAATAAGTGTGAAAATGGTTCCCGATCAATAACTCGTCAACCAAATGACCGAGTGACTTGATACTTCACATGTGCATTGACCTATGACAGTGGATGACCCCTATTGAAATTGGGGTCACTAGGTCAAAGGTCCAGGTCACTTTCACAATAAGTGTGAACATTGTTTCGATCAATCACTCGTCAACCAATTGACTGATTGACTTGATACTTCACATGTGCATTGGCCTTGGACAGTGGATGACCCCTATTAAAATTTGGGTCATAAGGTCAAAGGTCAAGGTCACTGTCACAATAAGTGAGAAAATCAACGCCCTGTTTTGGGGACAAATGTCTCCGACCGCGGAACTCTTGTTATTCGTATATCAGTTGCCGTTAGTACGGTAACTAATTACACATGTGCTACTTAAAACAATCTATAAAGGATATACTAAATTAACGCGTATCTTTCATGTGCATCCTTTTTGATTGATAACTTTACCTTAACTCATTGTATTCAAGTGACTTCTTTATTTTCTAAATGTTGTGCAAAGCATAAACTCATTGAGGGAATACAAAAATACATGTATTTACATCAAGTAATGTGTCATTATCCCCCACGACACTTGTTTTGACACAGACAAATCCATTATTTTTTCTACATTGCAAATAAAGACAAAGGGCAATTGTTCTGCCGCAGTCAAAGTTATTCAGCTTATTAACTTAAAACGAAATCTATAAAGCAGTTAAAAACACGACTTAGATAGACAANTTTACAATAGAAATAAGCAATTGCAAATTACCATTTCTTGACATACTTGTCATTAAAAAACAAACGCATATTATCACGGATATATACTACAAAAGTACGGATTCAAGGCAGTATCTAAGCTTTAAATCATGTCATAATAAACATACGAAAATAAATATTCCATACACACTGGCTAAAAGAATTTGCACTATTGTCTCCGATCATGAACTTAAGCTGAAACGCCTAAATGAGCTTGAACAATCGCTTTTACAAAGAGAATACCCTAAATCTGTTATTAAACAAGGTATCCAAAAAGCTCTTTCGGTTCCGCGTGAAATTTTACTTACAGAAAAACCTGCGGAAAATACATATGTTATACCATTCATTTCTACATATAATCCTAAAAATAAAGAAGTTTTCGGTGTACTGAAAAATAATATTGACATTTTAAAAACTAACCCAAGTATGAACCAAATTTTACAAAATGCAAAAATAATAAAGTGTAAAAAACAATCACCTAATTTAAAGCAGTTACTCACAAAATCTAATTTTAACACAGTCCAGCCCACTGTGAAAAAATGTAACGATCCAAGATGCTGCATGTGTGGTTATATTATAGAAGGCGACAACTTTAATTTTAATGGTAAAATATTTAAAATAAAATCAGAAATGTCATGCAATGTTAAAAATGTTATCTATGTCTTAGTATGCAGTGGTTGCAATAAATATTACATTGGACAAACTGGAGATAAACTACATAATCGACGAACTGTTCATGAACAACAAATGCGCGATCCCTCAACAAGACAAATGCCATTAAGCAAACATCTTGATGAATGTTCTAAAATGGAACCTAAATTTAAAATATTTCCATTTAATAAGTTATATTCGGACTCTATTTCAGCTAGGTTAGCAAAAGAACAATTTGTTATTGATTCATTTAAGCCCCTGTTAAATTCATTGTTATAATTTGACGTTTGACGTCATAATCAGGTAAAAAAATAACCTTTGACCTGTAAGCGTGACCCTGACCTTTGAAGTAGGGAGACGAGTGAAACACGCCGTCTCGGATGATGGTTATTAGTGTGTTGTTTAAAAATTGCATGCCGAATAACTAAGTTTCAGCCCGGACAAGCTGATGTGTGGTAAATTTGAGGTTTGACCTTAAAGTGTGACTTTGACCTTCTTGTAAAGGAAGCGGGTGATACTCGCGACACGCCGTCTCCTGGTGGTGGTTTGTGTGATAAGGTATTTTAAGATTGCGTGATGAATGACAACATTACAGTCAGGAGACCTTTGACCTCGGAATGTGATCTTGACCTTTGACGTAGTCAGACTCGTGTTACACGCAATACGCCGTCTTCTCATGGTGGTTACTTATTTCAAAATTGAATGATGAATGACAAAGTTACAGCGTTGACAAGCTGTTTTATTGCCAAATTGACCGTTGACCTCTAAGTGTGACCCTAACCGTTGATTTAGGAAGACGGATGTTACGCGCTCCACTTTGTTTTTTGCTGGTTTACCTATTGGCCAAGTATGCATCAATGTATAGCAAAGTTATGGCAGAAACGTTTTAGCTGTTTTATAGCCAAATTTGATCTTTGACCACTAAGTTTTACCTTGACCGTTGAAGTAGGGAAACGTGTGTTTCACGCGACACGTCGTCTTATAGTGGTTTAAAATTGCAAAGCTATTTTAAAATATATCAGTATATGTCAAAGTTATGGCTGAGACGGGAATGTTTAAGTGGTTTTATGACCGAATCGGACATTTGACCATTAAGTTTGATATTGGCCTTCGAGACGGGTGTTACACGCGCCATGCCTCATCTTATGATGGTTGGCATGTGTGCCAAGTTATTGATAAATCCATGCGTATTTGGCAAAGTAATGGCTTTGACAGGAATGTTTGGACGGAAAGAAGGACACACAGTCGGACTGTTTTAACGCGTATCTTTCATGTGCATCCTTAGTGTATGGCGTTTTACCAATAAAACATAAACGGTGGAAACTTCAGAATGTAATAAAGCGTGTGTATAGCATATATTAATGTTTATGTTTGTTTATCCAGTTTTGTTTATACGGAACGCTTAACGATAAGTCATGATTCTGTTTAAAACTTATTTTTCGTATACAAATTACGAGTAGGATTAGAACTCGCTTTATCATACGCAATATAGGTGCGATGCAAAAAGAACAAATGATGGTTTCCCAACAATTATTCATTATGTATGTTTGCTATATGACTACATTTTTAAGGAAATGTAAGGTCATTTTAATGTCCACACAAATCAATTACTTGATATTGACATCCTCGTACTTAGGCTCGACCGTAATCCCCTTCCCAAAACCCTACAACCATTCAGATATATTTTTAGCTACCCATTCGTCATTTGCACAGCGGAATGTTGCCGTCAACAGAGGGCTCGTTAAGCTGCAAAGAATGTCAGAGAACGCGTTTCTCTCTATACGTGGTTTTGCTTAAGACGTTCTTTTAAACGTATTTTAAGTTAATGCGGACTTTGTTTTATCGTGTAGGTGTTTTTCCCAGAGGTTACAAACAATCTGTAGTATGTATTTGTTATAAGTTTGTCGTCTTGAAAACATGTGCATGATGATGAAAATAATGCTAAATAACGACATTTTCATATTAAACATGAACCCTCCAATATTCAATAAGTAAACTATTATTATCCAAACCCTGCAGACAAAATTTCGGCAACATTCGTGAATAAGTTTTCAGTTGCTTTCATAATATTTTCTTTCACAAAGAGCCGTCTAAGCTACTAATCAAAAGTTGACTTACCTGTGTGATCTTGTAATAATTTGTGATATATGATAGATCACCCATTAACATTTGCAAAGGCAGATATCAACCTAATTTAAGCTGAAGTAAGGATGAAATATGGCGCACTTACTCCTGGTGTTAAACCGACTAATCTTTATTAATGCTATCTGCAGTATGGTACCTAAACTTGCTTATTTCCGTGTTTAATAATGTGTTTTATACTTGATCTAAAAGCGCACATATTTGCAACGTAAATCAGTCACTTAATATTATATTGCTAGTAACGTGAGTTACCTAGCACGCTGTAATGTTGGTTTATACACAATAGTATATCGGATTAGTTAACAAAAACGCAGTTTGTTCCAAAGTGAATTATTTTGGGTTTAGCGTCAGTTATTTTTATTGCGCCAGTGTGCAGTTACATGTTTGAGTTACACAAACAACTATAATGCAAAGCATCGAAGCGCCATAAACATAAACAATACAGTAAATAGTACATATGTTTGATTGAGTAAATCAAACAATTAAAATTATATAATCCTGGCGTTCTTCGTTGTTTATCATGATATTATCGCGTCATCTTTGTTAAAAAACTCGCTATGTGCAATATCAGTTATGGCCGAAAGTTTGGGTAATATTGAATTCATTGTGTATGCAGCTGTTGCAAACATTTTTAATGTTTATTATTGATAAATGTTATGCAAGCTTACGAGTTGAATTTAATGAAAATAGTTAAAATACGTATATTCAAAACAATGTGTTTTATTTTGCTTGAATATCTTTTTTAATCGTTCAATATTACTCTCGCGAATGTTTTCTGATTTAACCTTTCTAATATATATATATATGAATTCAAGAGAATTATTCATTTCAGATTTACTAATATACAATTTTCCTACATATGTCAAAGAAATATCTTTAAAAAAAACATATGCAGTTATGACTAATGTCGCGTTTTTTTTTAACAATGCTTAACCGCATTACATCAACATACATTAACATGAGTACGAACACAGTTAACAATCTTATCGGAGACACAATCGGTAGGCATCAGCTGGAATAAACACTTTGTTTGGCTGGACAATGACATACATATGAACGTTTCCGTTGATTTTGTTGAAAGATGTAAACACAGTGTGGACACTTTACTTAGACAACTTACTTAGATAACTTATTCAGAGACAAGATGAAAGTCCAATGGCTTTGGCTTGTAATAATTGATTTACTTTAAGTCAAACCATTCAGTAACAGTCTAAGGTTCAGAACTCGGTTAGAGCGACTTGNATATAAAATAATGTGTTTTATTTTGCTTGAATATCTTTTTAATCGTTCAATATTACTCTCGCGATTGTTTTCTGATTTAACCTTTCTAATATATATGGATTCAAGAGAATTATATGCATTTTAGATTTACTAATATAAATTTTTCCTACATATGTCAAAGAAATATTAAAAAAAAAAAACATATACAGTTATGACTAATGTCGCGTTTTTTCTCTGAACAATTCTTAGCCGCATTACATCAACATACATTAACATGAGTACGAACACAGTTAACAATCTTATCGGAGACACAATCGGTAGGCATCAGCTGGAATAAACAATTTGTTTGGCTGGACAATGACATACATATGAACGTTTCCGTTGTTTTTGTTTAAAGATGTAAACACAGTGTGGACACTTTACTTAGACAACTTACTTAGACAACTTATTCAGAGACAAGATGAAAGTCCAATGGCTTTGGCGTGTAATAATTGATTTACTTTAAGTCAAACCATTCAGTAACAGTCTAAGGTTCAAAACTCGGTAAGAGCGACTTGTTTTCTATTCCTTTCCGTTCATTATTTTCTTGTTATTAAACGTTACCACTTTATTTGCAGTTCTTTAATTGGATAAGACGATAATATCACACTTTAGCAACGAAAAAAGATTGTCTATAATATTCAAACAGAAAATCATATACAGAACGGAACAGTTTATTTAACCCTTTGAGTGCTGGAACCGGATTTTGAAGGCCTTTGCAAACAGTTTGGATCCAGATGAGACGCCACAGAACGTGGCGTCTCATCAGGATCCAAACTGTTTGCTATTCTGATAGTGGTCTTAGAAAAAAAAATCGAATAAATGCTAATTTTAGAAATTCAGCAGACGACGTTTTAGCAGACGACAAATTTCCCAGCATGCAAAGGGTTAATAAATCAAGGCCACCGGCCCATAATACTTAATACAATTTCAAAGTTGTGTGATATGTTTCTATAAATGTAATATGATACTTCTTATTAATAATAAGTGTTTATCGCCTGTAAACGAAATCATAGGTAACATGTCAATTTCCTTAAAGTGGTGTTATTATTCGAAGACATAATGTTGTAAAAATTTGTTAATGTCTCTCCAGATACATGATCAACAAACAGTTATGGCTCAGGAATTTCCCCACATTTGAAGTGGTTATATAATTAAGTCATTACGTGTGCTGGGAGTTGGAATCTCGATCATCGGATCTGATTAACCACGAGCTGTATAATAATTAACGGAAAGGTTTTGATCTTTTCATATTTTATTACCCAGTTAATACACTTGAGACGACTTAACATATTATTGTTTCATGTTATGGGAATGAGAATTAAAGCTTGTACGTCGCTTTATAACGTATGTTTTCAATTACAAATGTTTTGTTTGTTTTCCGTTATACGAAGTTAAATCAGTGCCAATTTTCGGTAGATCAATCGCTATATTGATTGTTTATTAATCTTTCACAGATGGACCATATTTCGTTGTATACTAATAACTTAAAAACCTGTCCACTTATCGTTTTACAGATTTCCTAAACATAGACACCTGGACAGTAAAACGTGCAGTATTCGATTCGTACGTCACGTTTTGGCATTCATATTTTTATTTTCTGTCTGCATAGGCGCATTTCGTTTGTGATTCATTCTGAGGTAAGAGTGAGGTTCGGCTAGCCCTCCAAACGGGTTTGCATTGACCGTTCCAAGGCGGTGTTCTCAGTTTTAATAATGTTATGTGTATAGTTTGTGTTCTGTCATAGAAGTAATTGATAAGAACAATGATTTCTCTCCTTATAAAGTTTCTGAAGTTAAATGGTTTGTTTTATTGCATAAATAATTGGAAAAAAAATCCACATACTGCCATATCTAAAAGGGTACCTATGCTTGGTCGATTTAACTTATGGAGATAATGTCTGCCCCTGAAAACATTAACCCGGTAGGGGACTACTGTTTTCTGAATGACAAAGCAAGCTGTTGTTATATAATAAATGTGTGTTTTCTTACTTGCTTAATTTCGTCAGATAATTTAACCTTTTAGTTTCTATATTTGAAGGACAAATATATTTATATTTTAATTGTATAAGAGTTTGTATGTTTTATAATAGTTCATATAACACATATGGTTAATTTACTGTGCACATAATGATAATGTGTGTATTATTATTTTTAATGCGAAAAAGCAATGTTTGTTGGCACTTATTTTCGACCGTCTTACCCGTATGCTCGCTGTTGTTTATTAAATATAACGAATCCAGTTCCATATGTTATACATGCTGGTATAAACAATAAAGCTATTTCAATCGCAAATTTATATTGTCATGGAAGAGATGTTTTATGGAAAATTGCCGGGCAACCCGAATGCTTGTGACATCATGACGTAATTGATTTCGGAAACGAACATGGTTGATTCCCATTCGGAAAAATGGTCGCTAAGCTACCATATGTATTTCTTTCATAGAACCAGAATTTGTGTTAAACAATCAAGCGCCTATGGTGTAATACCGCAATTTGGGGTTTTGCAAAGAATGTCATATTATTTTATGGATCGAAGTAATCATATATTAATAACCTTAGATAGAAATTACTAGGAAATTGTATTTCTGATCTCACTGAAGAACCTTAATCGACGGAAATATCGATATATCTTAAACCTTTACGCTATCAGGGCCAAAAAACCCTTCTTTGAAGTAGCCGAATATCGGCTGCTTCNGGGGAAAAACACTGTAAGTACCAAGCAATCTAAATCCACAGTCAGTGCAAGTTTGTATCTGTAGAGTATCTGTACCTTTCTAACTTTGTGGCCACCCGAAATAATTTATTTCATGTATCATCTCCATTATCCAAATGAAATACAAATTTCTTATTTTCCCCAAGAAAAAATCGCTATTTTTCCCCTAAAAAAAGGCTGAGGCCCCTTCCCCAAAAAGGGTGTTTTGGCCCTGGCTATGTTCTCGGAGATTTCTATGTACGGCTATTTTATGATGTCGACCATTATACTCACTCTCTTATAATTATTTTAAAAACAAATTATTTCGTTACATCTCCTGCACTATGAAATGCAATATTGTTAAAGATTTACAAAAGAAATATAAAGCTCATTTATAGTATAAACTTATTTTCATTTATTATTTTTACTCGTGTAAACATTATAGTGTATATGAACTAAATACGTTTGAATAAGTGTACTTTAGTCTCAGACGGTACAAACTGCTTCAGACACAATATAAACTGACAAAGTGGTTCTTATTTAAATTATATTTAGATCCAGCTTTAATTATACTTATGATTGTCTTTAACTAAGTTGTAATAATACACGCTTAAATCAGTTAAACTCATGTTAAGGGGTTGAAATTATTGCTAATCTCGTTATTAGACAATATTCAACGAGTTGCAAACGACTGTAAGTCAGGAAATTCCTCATTAGCGTCAAGTTAAAATGAGTGAAACCTTTTTGAATAAATCATCATTAACCGAACAAACTCGGAATCATTACTATCTCTCGCATTTTGAATTCGTATTGTGTTCTCTTGAGACCAAATTGATTAGAAGTAGTTAGTTCTGTGTCATGCCCGCCGCGAATTCTTTTTCAGATGGTGGTTGTTTGCGCAGCAACTCATTCTGGTAGATATAGTGTAATTACGTAGTTAAACATGATTGTTAACAACATACATGTAAAGGCGTTTATTGTGTTGATTTATTCATAAATGCATACCAAAATATCTGGGGTAATATAGAGCGTGTCACCAGTAATATAGAGCATGTCACCAGTAATATAGAGCGTGTCACCAGTAATATAGAGCGTGTCACCAGTCATATTTTAATACATAAATACAACTTTCTTCATGTGCTGCTTTTTAATTTATAATGACAGTAAGTGTAGATACTTGTAAGGGTTTTATTTTAATAATTAACATTGGATCTGGAAACAGAAGCAGCAGGTGGGATACATGTCTAACATGTGACACAGATTGATATTAACAATCAATTTTATCCTATAAAGCTTAAAAGGTAACAAGACATCCACATTAACAATGAGAACTCCTTGTGCACGTTACTTATAATTCTGATCTATACGACCGCACTGTTAATGATCAATAAAATATACTCAACTAAATTGCTTTTACAACATAAAGAACACTGAGTGTGTAGGTAAATCAAAGTTCAATGCTTCGATTTCACTAACAATAACACATTGTAAGTTAATTTTAATTAGTACATTTTAAGTTGTATTTATATGAAGCTCTTTAATTATAATAATGCTTTTCTTTTATCAAGTTGTGATTAAGAGCGCTCTAATCTGTTAAACTCATGTTAAGTGGGGAAATAACTGCTAATCTCGTTTAAGACAATATTAAACGAGATGCTATTGACTGTTAGTCAGGAAATTCCTCATGATCGTCAAGTTAACATGAATGAAACCTGTTTAAATAAATCATCAGAAACTAGTTACATAATCTGAATCATTACTTTCTCTCGCATTTTGAATTCGAAGTGTGGTATCTTCGGACCAAATTGAATAGAAGTAGTTAGTTCTTGTTTATGTCCGCCGCGAATTCCGTTTCAGATGGTCGTTTTTGTGCGAAGCAACTTGTTTGGTAGATATATTTTAATACCATCGTAAAACATGATTGTTATAACAACATAAAAGCATTTATTGGATGTGTGATGACATCTGTGCATACCAAAATATCTTGGGTAATATACGACATGATGCCGCTGATATTTTAGTAAATAAATACAGCACTCTTCATGTTATTCTTCATAATGTATGTTGATAGTATGTCTTGATACTTGTTAGTGTGTCATTTTAAGAATATGTAGTCTATTAACCTTTGACATGGAAACGGAAGCAGAAGGTGGGTTTCATGTCTGACGACATGGGACACAGATTCATATGAACTATCAATTCATACTTGCTTCCATGATTCCAATCTCAATTTAGGGAGTGTTAAGATTTTTTTGTAAAAGCAAATACATCAAGAGGTAGTTTTGTATAGTAAACGGATTTCAGTTTCTCACTATTGAAATCGCTTTTAAATCACTGAAATCATTTTAGTTTCTATGTAGGCACAATCAGGTCTGCTAAACGTTTCAGCTGAAACATACAATTGAAAGTTGCCTCCCGGGCGCTGTCTGCAGATTGTGCTTGATTGTTTGGTAAACAAATGCCGACATATGTCAGTTTCTTATTTGTGAGTGGGTCATAACACAGTTGTGAAGTTCAAAGGTCTCTTCTAAATGTTGATGCTGTTAGACTTGCAAAAACATTAGAAACTGTTCTTAAATTGCTATTCTTGTCGGACTGATAATAAAATTAGCAGGTCTGCTGATGATGCCGCTGCCAAATATTGCGAATCAAGGAAGTTCTTAAAAAATATTGAATGGGAAGCTCTGCTCTGCAAACAATTAATTTTTTAATTTTCACAAGAAAAAGGAGTTCTTTCTTTTTTCGGAAAACTTTTTTTCTAAGAAAACTTCATGTTTATAAATTATGTTGTTTTAGACCATGGTGACATGAGTGAAATACTATGAGAAATGACAACAAATCCAAACATGAACACTAAAACATCCAAACCTACCCCACAGGAGTGTATTGTGTCATGAAATTTATTTTTTATTCGGAATAACGTAGTAATACCACATCAGACAGATAGCATGGTACAATTATGGTAAATGGATTGTCACTAAATTAATTTGCTTGGTTTGGCAAATCAGTTTTGGATTAGCCAAGAGCCGAGCCAGTGTCTGGTTGTCAATTTATTCCATTNTGACCCCCCCCCCCAGCCGAAAAAATCAAACCGTTTCTTACTTGGGCTTTCTCTTATTTGTTCTTCACACAAATTACATCATGCTGCTGCGTAATTTATCCTCTCTCCCCCCACACCCAGCCCTTCCCCCACCAAAAAACTGTTTAATTTTGGCTCTTTCCGTTCTTATGTGTACGTTATTTGTAATATTTAATGGAAGAGCAAAGGTTTAACATTTAATGTGTTTTTATATATACATGTTTAAGTATAAATAATAGTGAAAGCAACGAGGTTATAAACAGAAAAACGTAATTTTCTAGCTAATGCGTTGCCTGCAGACTGCAGAATTTATCATTGATCATTTGTTTTAACCTTTACAGACTTTTCTTTATATCATGCACAATTTTAGTATAAAGAGACAATCCATTAGTTTGTGCTATTTACATTGAATTTCAAACTTTTATTAAAATATCCCATATAATAGAACTTATCTATAGGACAGAACTTATTTATACCGAAGGGAGGTAAACAATTTCATACTACTACATTGGAATATAAAGAGTGGTCTTTCTTATCCATGTTCTTTTTAGCTCAGCTGTGCACAACTTGCTCGTAGTGAGCTTTTGTTATTGCTGTTTGTCTGTCATATGTTGTGCATTATCTCTCAACATTTATCTTGTTAAAATACAATTGCCATGTCACATATGCTGCCCAATTGTCATGAAACATTGAAACTTTCTGAGAAATAAGTTCTAAACTGGGTCATGTGAGACCAAAAACTTAATCATTAGGTCTAAACGTAGAAAAAGCTTTCAAAATCTCTGAACGTGACATGTGTATCCAATTTGCTTGAAATACGTTTCTGTGATATCTTGAAGAGGTCAAAATTAATCTGCTTCACTGAAAACATGGCCTTGCAGTGATGGTGTGTGTGGATTGTTAACCCTTACATTAAGTAACAAGAGTAATCAAAGAAAACATTTGTTCACATTTAAGTGAAAATCCTTCATCCCTTATACCTTATACCTAAGGCCTTAATGGCTCTTGTGTTTCCCCGTATACTTTTTTATGTGAGAAATCATATGTGCCACATGTCCTGTTATACACATGATTATCCTGCATCCAGCATAAATGTCAAAGATATTCCAGCGGCTATTCTGGGAACACTGGGCTAAATATATATGTGCGTAATTAAAGGGGCGTCCCAAATTAGCCTGTGCAGTCCACTCAGACTAATCAGAGTCGACACTTTTCGCTTTTATGGAATTTTTCTTTTAAAGGAAGTCTCTTCTAAACAGAAATCAAGTCGAGTCAGAAAGTGTTGACCCTGATTAGCCTGTTCTGACTGCACAGGTAAATCTGGGACAACACTTTACACACACACATTAAGCCCAGTTTTCCCAGCACAAGGCTTATTCCTTTTGGATCAACAACTTACTTTACATCATTTATCAGTATGTTGGTCATTAGGATACCTGTATCTCTAAAAACGTAATTATTCGATCAGATTAGTAATGATAACCCCAATATAAATTGTATCACGCTTTTGCGGGACGGCTTGTATCGTTATATGACCATTACATGTTGTGGTCACCAAACATTTGTTTTAATTTACCACATAATAAGTAAGCTAGAAAAACTCTAAATTTTCATGAAAGAAATATGCCAATATTTTATAGTAACAATAAATGGGTCAAAACAACCTTAAGTGACCTCGCCGTGGCAAAGTGGATTATGGTGTCCGCCTAGCGACCGGGCTGTCATGGGTTCGATCTCCATCTTGGGAGCGTTCATTAGATCACCCCCAAAAGAAACCAAGAAACCGTTCTACCCAGAAAATGGACTCAAGAGTGTTTCAATAAGCCTAAGTTTTACGATGCAATCAAGCTACAATAAATAGGTTTAAACTGGAATATCAGTTTTACCAATAATAATTCTGATGATAACAAAATTGTCTGTGACATCTGAACATATTTAAATATCTTTAGAAATATGTTCCTTTAGTCAAGTATTACTGTTTATTTGAAGATTTGCCTTGTTAATATGGTATTAGCAGTGTAGCATTAAAGTTAGCTAAGAATGCTCTCAAAAAGTATATGCCTCAAATCATAGTGTTACAAGGGAGTTAACTCTCCTTGAGAAATTTATTTTATTTCACAAGAGTTATCCTTTTCAATAAACCTCCTGTAAATGTTATCAAGTTTTAGATGCATCAGTTAAAAGACAAAAAAGTTGCCTCGGTTGACATTAATATTCTAAATTTGACAATACAATCTATCACCCTACAATTATGCAGTGTTTTTTTCTCATTATTTTGGGAATGGGGTCGATGCCCTTTGGATTGGGATAAATGGTTTTGTTTTGAACTAAATTGGTAAATTGGTGTATTTTATTTCTTGCTTACAAATATTTAAAACTAATAACAAGTGTACTCAATATAATATTTACTATTAAGGGTCAACCCATGGAGTTTATTATGTTTTTTTAGAAAGCTTCAATTGGGAAATATAGGCATTCATTTGGGTAATATATAATTTTTTTGACATTGGGAAAGGGGCCAAATAATGGACACAAATTCTATACACAAAAAACACCCAGTTATGGCATTTTATTTGTATATGGTAACACAACTGACGTCATGTGCTGGCCAGCAATATAGTGAGATCTTAAAGTGTTGTCATCACTAAGATTATCTGGGCGACCTTTCTCTCTCACGTATGTTTTGAAACATACGACAAAGTGCAATGTACTCGATTATTGGGTCAGCACGATGATCTGCATCCTGTATACGCATGGCGCCAGAATGCATACCAATCTATCAACACAGTCTCAGACCCTGTTTGGAGTTTCTTAAAAACACTAGTTGGGACATCTCCAACTTGGGTTAGTGCGAATAGTTGTACTATTAGAACATTAATAGGTTTTCAAAGAGTTTCAATTCCTAAAAAAAAAATCTTTAAGTATTAAATTATACAAAACTGTACCTCTGACTTTTACTCAGGAACTTCCGACATGTGTTTGTAACAAATACAATGGAGGCGCGATCTGGAAAATTTGGGTTTGATGCATGTGCTTAAAGTGTCATCCCAGATTAGCCTGTGCAGTCCTCAAAGGCTAAGCAGGCATGACACTTTCTGCTTAGACTGGATTTTCGTTAAGAAGAGACTTCCTTTTAACAAAAAATTCCATTAAAGCGGAAAAGTCACATCCCTGATTAGCTTGTGCGGACTGCACAGGCTAATCTGGGACAACACTTTACGCACATTCATAAATAAGCCTTGTTTTTCCAGAGCACAGCTCAATTTAATAATGCATCTTTCATAATTATACTTCCTGCCAGCCATATTTATCAAGAGCGCTGCCAAGTGTTGTTTTTTGCTAACTCTTAAATCAGAACTTGTTTTCGTTGCTTGTTATGCTGTAAACATATCAATAACATTTACAAAGCCTAATTTTGAAGGGGGAGAGTAAAACTATTGCATCCATTACTAAAATGTTGAACAGATAAGACATAATTCTTTCTAGACCTTCAATTTGCATCTTAAATTAAAAGGGTTTTTCCTGAAGTTATCAATTAGCCTTTCAGTCAGTGGTTTGTATGTTTAATTATTTCAGCTGCTGTTTAGTTAAAAATTAGATTAACTGCCAGTATGATGACGCTAAATAGCACTAGCCGGTTATCACCAGCAACACATGGTTCCCCCAATCCCCTGACATTTATGTAAACATTGGTCTATGCAATTGACAGAACACATGAGCAAACAACAGACACCCAGTTTTGGGACATTCAAACCTTATAAGAGGTGTTTAGGCATTTGTTCATTGTTCTATATAACACCAAAAGTAAAATTTCAATCCATTATAGCAACATGTTAACCCTTTGAGCGCTGGAACCGGATTTTGAAGGCCTTTGCAAACAGTTTGGATCCAGATGAGACGCCACAGAACGTGGCGTCTCATCAGGATCCAAACTGTTTGCTATTCTGATAGTATTCTTTGAAAAAAATCGAAGAAAATGCTAATTTTAGAAATTCAGCAGATGACATTTTAGCAGACGACAAATTACCCAGCATGCAAAGAGTTATACAACGACAGGCAGTCATGTTTCAACAGAAAAGGTGTATTTGTTTGTAAATTAAAGGCCTATAACAACCAACTTTTCCAAAAGGGTTAAAAGTTATATTTCGATTACAATAATTATTGTACAATTTTGTGTTCCTCTATACTATACACAAACATGTTCATATCACTCTCTTTTTTTAACCTCTGTGATATGCTGAATGTTTTAAGTAATTAGTAGATTGTTGGTAAAAGAATTGCTACTTTTGTGAATCTTTCGGAATAAAATTGGCAGAGATTGGCCATGAAGCATATTTGGCATGTATTCACATGCAAAGTAGCATGTAAAAGACTTTAATATTACGGTATATACAATGACACATTACCAAATGAGCCGGATGGGACGCAAAATGATTGCAAAGGCTCGAGAAATTGATTCCAAATGAGAACCACTCATGTAGAAAGGCTGCAGACGTATTGAAGAACATGCTGACGCTGAAGAGTTGCTGATGTGTAGGCAAAAGACTTCTAAAATATTGCCGATCTGAAAATTAGGATTTATTATGATGCATAAGACCTGAACATTTGTTATGGGTTACTACACGTATTGGTGCACAGTATGGGTATTAGAAGTTTGCTGGTCAACATTGGGTTTATCTAGTTATTACTGTCTTCCATAGCCAAAGTAGAGTGGGTTGTGCTGGTGGATAACGTACATTTATTTCATATTCGCTTAAGATTTCAGATAGGAGTTTATACCTTAACCAAAAGCACATCACGCACACAAAGGAGCTTGTAGTCAGGGGAAGGGCTGTGCGCGCTTTTTGCAGGCTTGAAGACTCTTTCGAGTAACATGCTCTGATCTATTTGCCTCGATGCAACTGTGTATCCTGGTTAATAACCGCTCACAAAGAACACATAAACTTCATTTGCATGAAATCACTAACAACTACAGCATAGACATGATATTCCACTGCTAAGACAGGATGGAATTGACCCAAAGTTACACAAAGTTAACTTAAGAAATCGACCCAAAGTTACACAAAATAAACTAAAGACAGTTTCAAACAGAAGCACAAGCATTCAATGATTTTCTTGTATCTTTTCAGGTAAGTCAATTAGTTGCAGGCAGTAACTGAGACAAGGTAAGTCCATTTTTCACTGGGAAATGATTTCGTTCAATCTGGTAAATTAAAAACAGTTTCTCTGACTTGTTCCACTTTCTCAAATGACCGATTATATGAAGGGGTAATATGAAATGTCAGTTAGGAACATACCATTCTAGAAATTCAGGTTGTTGTTTTTTTGGTGTTTATATAGGGAGGAAATTATTGTCAGGACTGCTTTACATCACTGATACAATATTTCAGAATGTTGTGTTGTAACAGCATATTATCAGGTAGTTGTTTATCATATTGAACCATGTTCCCTACTTTACCATGTGTTATGCGCAGTTTTATACCATCCCAATTTCAATTTAAAACGTTGGTGGGCGTTATACATTTATACAACCGATTTTGCAATAGTCAAAAGGCGGCTGATTTTACAGTTTTCTTTATAAGATATTGTTCCTCCATTTTTGCATTAAAAATGTGCGTGCCGTTATACATGGTTGCGCGTAATACATGGTTAAGTACTGTACTGTTTATGACATTGAACCATGCGTCATTGTAGCAGATGTTTGTTGCATCACCTCATGCTTTGTGTCTTTATTAGTTTTTTGTGACATATTCATGTAGTATTGTCTTTTCTGCATAGATTTCTATTATCATGTACCATTATGGTAGCTGTTCATGATTTTTTTTTTTATCCAAAATTTTGACCATGGAAAAGACACTTGCTCCAATTAAGCTATTAAATAAGTACACACTTTTGTCATGTTTGCATGACAACTCACTGGTGTTTGCCATTAAATATGTTGAGTGTTAAGTGTAAAACTGATTGATCTTATGTACAAATGTTTAGCAAATGGGACAGTTTCTTACTAACCATGGTTAGTTTCAAGTGTGAGACACTGAGGCGGAAATAAATTACAGTTGATGTGATATTTCAGTCCTTTCTGACATTACCCTTTGCATGCTGGGAAATTTGTCGTCTGCTAAAATGTTGTCTGCTAAATTTCTAAAATTAGCATTTTCTTTTATATTTTTTCAAATAATACTATCAGAATAGCAAACAGTTTGGATCCTGATGAGACGCCACGTTCTGTGGCGTCTCATCTGGATCCAAACTGTTTGCAAAAACCTTCAAAATCCGGTTCCAGCGCTCAAAGGATTAACTTCTGTAATCTGATTATTTCCATATACATGCGAATTTAAACTTGTCTCCAGAATATTAGTGCTTTTCCTGTCATACTAAATAAGCCTGTGCCGTTCACACTGAATTATAGGTTAATTCGGCTTTAATGGTATTTCCTGTTTCAAGACAAATCTTCTGACCATATGGTTATGCGAATAGGAGTGCCTATATCACTGTATCATATATTGTTTGTCACACGCAACCATTGAACATTGTTTTGATACATGCATAACTTAACGTCAGCAACTCACTACTAAATTGATTGATATTCTTGTTAACAAACTTAATCGTGACCAATTTATGATTTTTGACGTAATTTCTAATGTCTGATTAAAGATCAAAACCGGAATTGTATGATTTCTTGACATGTATTTCTCGCCTGGCATGACACGACGTGGTTCAATCAGTGCATCTGGATGCTAATAAATTACATTTGCTTGACTGGTTTTCAAGATTTCAATATGCTTATTACTTGACTGGTTTTCAAGATTTCAATATGGTTATTGTGCCATTGTAGTGAAGGTACAGAGGACATGCAGAGAAGTCAGTAAAAAAGCAAGTCGGAAAAGTTATAAGCAGCAATTGAACGAGACTTTTTGTCCTTCTTAGAGAATTCTGAGAAGTTGTGGACTCAAATGTTCACAATTGTTAAAATATCAATACTCATTTTTTTCACAATTTTGAAAAGTTCACGAATCTTTTTTTCACAAAGGGGTTTGAGGGGTCAAAGGCAGCTTCACTAAGACTGGGTCATACGCCCTGATGAAGTCATTCGGATAGATCAGATGATTTATAAATTGAGACCACTTCAGCTTGTTTACAAGCAAATAATTGTGATTAAGTAAATTTAAAGTCCTCTTACAATGAATACAATTTAAGATGAGTACATTTTGGAATACTTTTAATTCTGCATCATATGGAGAAACATGCATCTGTGGCTACATATATTGATTCAGTAGCTGTAAAAATATTTATATAAAAACACAACAAGCTGAACAACATTGTTCATATACTATGATCAATAACAACTTTCAAATAATGTTTTTGGTGAACATGTGTGTTAGTATTAAAATGTAATTAAATTAACAGATGCACATCCAATGTGGCGAACTATAGGTTCAAGTGCAGATACATTAATATACAGTCCAAACCTGATTTCTAATATACTTTTGTGTACTAACATAAGTCTGCAATACATTAGCACCTCCAGTTGAAGAGTATTAATACTACCTAATCCCCGTACTGCTTTGAATTAATAAGAACCAAATATATACTTATTATTTTTATTAAGCAATATGTTAAAAAAGTTACATATTCAAACAAATATAATATAGTAAATAATATCAGCACGTTTTCATGTAGCAAATATACGGGTTCATGTAACAGCGCACTACGAAATAACACATGCATCAGTACTTTTGTAATACGAATGGCAAAACTACAGACGGAAAAACGCCAGATTTTAGACAAAAGGTCGTCTTTGCTCAAATCAATTAACAATTGAGTCGATGAAATGTTTGCAACCGGAGTGATATCAATTATGGCGTGCCTTTAATAAAAAGGTCCTAATTGATTAACAGTTTTATTTGACCCGAAGCAAGTTCCAGCCAACCGAACAAAAGAACGTGTGAAATCTTTGTCCGGAACAGTTCGAGCAATCCGATAATTCAAGCCAAGCGAGTTCAAGCCATCCGACAAAAAATTATATGAATATATAGCAATAAAAATAGTTTCTTCAAGGAGAGTTCCAGCCAACCGGAAATTCGAGTCAAGCGAGTTCGAGCCATTGGGTTTTGACTGTATCTTTTAAGTAACTTTATATTGTATAAAAGTAGTCTTGGAATCACATGACTGTTTAAGCATAAAATACATAAACGAATGTCCTCATTTGGAATGCAGAAAGGCCTAATTTGGAGTGCATAAAGTTGTTTTCCCTACTACTTGACTGAGACAAAGAGGATCCACAATGTAATCATACATAATCATCCATTTTCATCCATGGTCGCTGAATGAAAAAACAATCCTCCCTATCTGCAAACCTTAAATACAATTTAAACTAAACACATTATTTAATTTCGACTTTAATATTTTAATTAATGTTTTTGCACTTCAAAGACATTTCCAAGATAGTTTGCACATTATTTGAGGTTTTCCTTATTGGTAACTGAATTATTACCGTGTTGTATACTCTGGACTCATTGATAGATGACTTGTATTACCAAATGGAAATGTTTTATTTGACTTTATCTTCAACATAAAGCATTGCACTAACATATTTATGTGTTCATCATTGGAAAACAAGATGCTTTCTTTGATTAACACAGACACCCTTTGATGGTGATGGAATTGATCCATCCTAAGCTTATTAGCAGAACAATCAAAAATGCCCCTGCATTAATAAACTCATTATTTGCAAAATCATGTTTGTTATGGAACGCATGTTTGAGTTGGAGGGAAATAAGTATTTAATTAAAAAACAACATTTCAAGCCTTATGAGAATTATTTCTATAACATGCAGGTCATGGCTCAATTGGCCACGATATCTTAAGTGTTTCACATTCTTTAATAATGCTAATGACGCCTAATGTGTGTAGTCTTTTTATACCAAATAATTTAAATATTTAGATAAATAAACTTAAAATCATGGTAATTATGATAGTTTTACGATACAGTTTGCGCCCTCGAAGATCAAAATAACATAACTGTCTCCATAAATGAGATAACCATGCAATGAAACACTGCTGCTTGCCTGATAAAGTCTAATTACTCTACAGCATGAAAGACCAACCTCCTAAGAGATTAAATTGACCTTATTGTGCTTAAATTAATGTTGCATCTCTGAAGATGTAAACTGCTCTTTTACATAAACGGCAGACAGCCATTAAAGGAGTGTATAGAATTCTGTCTGAGCAGTGTTATAAATAATTATGGAAGTTTTAACGATCAAGATTCACTCGGCAATTAAACTCATGGCCTTTATGAAGACTTAATCATGTTGATCCCATCAGCAGATCTTATCAAGTTTCTCAGATCTTCAGGAACATTGTGGTGATCCTGTTCATTATTTAACACTTTAGAAATGGTTACAAACTTGTCAATGATTTGTGTAAACCTATTTAGTTAAGCTCGATTGCATTGAAAGCCTCAGGCTAATTGAAAGGCTCTCGAATCCGTTTTCTGGGCCTAGAACCAGTACTTGGTGTCTTTGGGGGAGATATCTAAAGAATGCTTCCACAGTGGGGATCTAACCCGTGACCTCCCGATCGCTACTGCGACTTGATTGTCCATCAAGATGTTGCCATTTAAAAACTAAGCTTCCATTTTTTCAGCTTCTAAATGTTTTAGCCCATTACTTGTTCCATTTTACATGCAGGTTGGTGACCTCTCATCCATCAAACCTGTTTATCAATCATTAGTGTCTCTAAGTAATGGCCACTGTAACATGATTATGCAGTATAATACATTTGTAGCTGAGATATCTGCTGACCTGCTGTCAAAACAGTCGCAATGGTCTCTGTCAGATTTCACATGACTTCCATGTGCTCATGATGTATGGCTTCTCTCTTTAGAATAGTATACTGTAAAACCTCAAAGAAGATTGCCCCTTTCAGAAGAAAGAGGTGTATGAGTGAATATAATAACAAAATATCACGCTAGTCTATTGTTCAAAGGGTTACTATATATCTGTTTCGAGGTGTGCGCTATTTTGCATCACGCACGAGGCTCTGTTGGAACAATTAAAAAGAGTAACAGGGTTGTTTTCAACACAAATGTCAGAATCATTAACAAGAATATCCTAATCAATATCTGTATTGCTACATGTATTATCAACAACAGTACCAGAAGCATCAATATGGTGGACAATAACATACTCAGCATCATCATCATACAGGTACTTGTCTAATGGCAGAATATATTACTTAATTTTATTCATGTTGAGCTACAAATCAATTAAATACCTTTGTTCATTAACATGCTTGATTGTGCTGTGTCAAGTCAAAAGTTAAACACAGAGGCTACCAATCTGTGGTAAGTTAAGGTTGCACATTAATTTGAATTTTATTATATCCAATTATCTTTTAGACAATTCATTGGAATCACTAGTATCACCTTTTTTCATGTTACTATTATAATGCTGTAAGTGTTGTTTTATTCTTACCTTTGTCATCAAATTAGTCATGGTCTTCATCACCATCAATTTCATTATACTTGTTTACAACATCATCAGCAGCTGCAGCAGCAACAGTATATGTATCAGCACCAGAGGCAATAGAAAGAACACCAAACATTATATTTGTAAACTTACAGTCATACATAAAAAAGATTTTACAAATTGTAATATTGTTATCAATGTAGCGGTTGCAAAAGTGAATGTTTTAAGCATTATGGTGTTAGAATGTCCATGGCCATATCATGGATTACCTTGTCATGTTCAGCAATGGAATGGAGATGTTTGACCATCATAGGAATCAGAAGCAGTACAATGACCCACTTGTAACAGTGTTTTTACCATGTGCAACTCAGTTGTAATTATAGTCATGCATGTGGATTATCTAGAATATGGTCATTTCCAAGTCAAACCGATGGCATAAAAAAGTATCCTGTTGTAACAAGATCATGTCCGTAGCATGGAATAAGGTTGTCAGTTTTTTTACTTTTTAAACTGTCTCGTCTGTGGTCACTTTATGATTAAAACAATTGCACATGAAATGACATTCTAAAATCGTTTTGAACAATTCTATATAATTGATTATCATAGTTAGTTCTAACTTGCATGTCTAGAAAAAGGTCATTTCAAGGTCAAAACTATTGTACACAGAAGATGCCCCATACTGAGAATGTAATTATCTTGAATTAATAGAAAAAGGCAATTTCCAGGTCAAAGCAGCTGTGTAGAGAAAAGGCGTCATACTAAGAATGTAATTATCTTGAATGTCTAGACAAAGGTCATGTTAAGATCAAAACAGTTGTATACAGAAGATGCTCCATACTAAGAATGTCATTATCGTGAATGTCTAGAAAAAGGTCATTTCATGGTCAAAATAATTGTATACAGACAAGGCGCCATACTGGCAATGTGATTACAAGTAGGAGATATGGATTTTGTTCACTATGTTACATTCTCTTTTTACATGATTTAATGAAAACAATCTTTCACAAACTGACTGAGTGGAAAACATTTGCGGTCCTGTTTGTTTTAGACCGTTTATTGTTGAAGCATGCAAATGATATGAAACATTAAACCATTTGGGGGTATATCCAACCAATGATTTGGCATATAGATGACGGCAAAACAGCAAAACACAAAGGCAAAGAAGCAATTGCCATGGTTTATAATAACATTTTAAGAAATTTTGCTTGGATAAGTTACCATATAAAGCATTGACAAGCCTTCAATTTCTTGCTCAAATCGAATAAATGTATTTATACAATCGATGATCGTAATGATATAAAAAAGAATGGTATTTTTAACACAACTCGGTCTTATGATCAAGTCATTATAGCTGTTACATTGCTTGGAAACTCTCTTAAAAGTGCATTTAATACGATTCACTTATAATGATTCGTGATTTTATTAAATTATGGATTTGAAATTCCTTCAGGAAATATTAAGTTTTTTTATATGCTTATGCATTATTTTGGTTGTCCTTACAAATGTGTGATTATTGAAACTGTGTAAATGTACTTGTGTACCGCCCATCTAAAGAAGCCATTTATTTTTCCTCTATGAGCTGAAGGAGAAAAATAATATAAACAGATTTCTGAAAAAAAGAGTACTTAAAGCATATTTATTTTGATCACTTGTCACATTTATTAGAAATCTCTTAGTGGGTGTTACCAGTAAACGAAACTCATATAATCATACTCATTATCATGATTATAATAGCATATAGTATACAACCAGCGATCATATTTTCCCACAACATCAATCGCTCTGGATTTAAAATCGGGGGAAAAAGTATTCGAAAATTTACATCCGAAATACATGCCAGAATTTTTCAGGTCGAAATCGGGACAATCCATAAAAAATTGTCGGGAAATTTGACCAAAAAGAAGGACACCTAAAACGATCAATCATTCGACCTTTACTTTAGTCAGTATATAACTCACAAAAACTCTAATTTTCTGCCCAATTTTGACGATACATGTGTTTAAGAAATTCGTGAACACAACGTTCTTCATTGTCCGGAATTTTACACACTCTATAAACTGAATTGTGGGGTTTCCCCGTATGCCTCGATTTGACATCCAATCGGTACAGGGATATCCCCTTGAACATATGTAAATCGCGTGACGCGATGTGAGCGCATCGAGCACTTTTCTTATTCAACCAATCATCAATTAACTCTAAATTTAGATTGATGCAATATGTTGAAAATCAGTCGAAAACGAAAGTTAATTTATGTGAAACATTGATGCGTAATGGTCAGCATCCAATTTGTTTGATGTACAAAATAGGTGTTTTAACAGGTTTTATAACCTAAGGTGGTTTAATACACAGGATAATTAGTGTCATTGGCGTTTATTTCTGTATGATATATCTTTCGATAGCAATTAGAGACCCCTTTCATAAGAACACTGTGGTGTGAGTGCCTGATAAAATCAATAATTTGCCGATAAATCGCCGATAAGGTGTCAAAAACAACACTGGTCCACTCGAGTAGCAGAAGCGGGTTGTAAATTGGGGGCAATAAAGGGATTAGCGATGGTAAATTTTAGCCAGACTGAGCTTGAATAACGAATTTTATTGGGAACTTATAGACTTTACATCATTTTTTTTACGAATGTTGGGACAGAATCGGACCGACTGTTTGGGATTTTCAATCGGTCTTTCATGACCCCAATCGGTCTAGGACCGACAAAACCGAAAAAAATATGATCCCTGTATACAACATATATAACAACAAAACTAACAATAGAGCCTAACATTTTGATAGGTGATCAGACTTAATATCTTACTTTTTGGAGCTTTCTAGAAGTCTGTACTGTGATATGAAAGCCACTTTCTTAAAATTTTCGAAATAAAAAGTATTACCCTATACAATATGTAATTTATACTTTTAAGATACCTTGCACTGAACTTAGAAGTTAGTAAAGTTAGTAACAGTTATTTCTCTCGTGTAATCTGATCTATTAGCGAATATCATACATACCTTAATTTGTCATGTGCAAATTTCATGTGCGGGACATTTGACCTCAGTAGGTGGCTGTCATGTCTGTACACTCATTTAACATTTACTTTAGTAAGTAGTCTGTATAGAACTTACACAAACTCTGAATTATTCACTTCATGCAGTGTTCTTTCTTGACATCAGTCTGTTTATGTTCTCAGCGTTTTGATTCTTTTTGATACCGCAGGTCAGCTGGTGAGAAAATTGTTCCCTTCTGTATTTCTGTATTTCACAACACACTGAAAAGTGTCTGTCAGTGAGACCATAAGTATGAACTGAATTAATATACGATACAATTTGCAAATGAAGTTACGTTCCATGCCAATGTCATATTTTAATTTGCACAGACCTTTTGCTTATATGCCATGCGTCCGTTGGGAGCATTTCTGACAAGCCAGCCGTAAATAGATGAAAAGCTGAATGATTTATGCATCATTCCATTTCTTGAAATATGATTTAACTAAAGACGCAATTCTAGAGCCTGATTTGCTGCGATATAAAAGATGTCTTATCAGGAAGGTCAGTGCGAAACAAGAGCATTAGGATGCGGCCATAGCAGGGCTTTCGTGCAATTGCCTACAATTGCCAGTTTAATGTGTAATATGTTTGATGTTCTGTAACTTACATTATAAAGTGCATTTGAATACATGTACATAATTTGTGTTTGATGTCAACAAAACTAAGGTTGTTTGTTTCATATTGTAGGATATGACATTTGTGTCATAAAATATGTGTCATGCAAACGTTTTCTTGTATTAAACCGATTAGATTGTATTATGCTGATTGATGCACAGGGGTTTTCATTTCCAGCCCATCAATTTCTTGTTCTTGAATAAGATAGAAATCATCTTTATAGACTTATTCACATACTGTGCACCTTTCAACGAAAAAAATCTGCAAGAAGAGTTAATATTCACTTACAGTTGAACACCATTTTTTCCGAAGTTTGGGATGGTAAAAAATAGCTTGAAATAGGAATGTTTCAAATAGAAACTTTCTGTAATCTACTTGTTGTAGTAAAATCAATGTGTGAATTAAGCCATAAATAGATATTCTGTGGTTTTGTTGGTTTGTAAATACTCTTGTGAGAATGGTGAAAATCAATTATCTCTTTCTAGTGCATGTACATTTTTCATGAATAAGTTCAGAAAAAAGAAGATATGTGACTGATCACTTTATGGATAAGCCCTAATGGGAATGCGCAATAATGTATATCCAAGTAATGCTGATTTTTAACCCTTGTGCCGATGAACTGCACTGATTTGATAAGCGACAAATCTTTGAAAGGCACCAACATTAACAAGCAATGACTGACAGGTCATCAGGTATTTGAAACGTTTTGTATAGACTTGTTTGATACTTGGCACTGTTGTTCGTTTTTTAACTTGTGAAGAGGATTGCCTCGCTCGCTTGTTGTGGATCGGTTTCTGTGTCACACCATATTATTGTATGTTTTTTATTTGTGTTTAATTTTTGTTTTTATTTCTATTGTACAACGCCATTGAATATGTTTATACGTAGAAATAGGCGTTTAATCAAATGCTCAAGTTTCAAGTTTCAAGTTTCAAGAAACAAAGCATGGGCTTAGGTGCAACCTGTAATAAACAATGATTATTAAGTTTGCAAAATGTTGTTGGGATCAAACTTTATTTTAGTTTTAAATATATATCAAATTTAAGTATAGGCAATGCAAATTTATGATATATGTTTAAGTTTCATAAAGAAGGAAAAACATTGGAAAAGTTCAAAATAGCATATTGGAATTATAGGTGTTTGAAATATTAGTGTTTGACTGTATTTGAATGTAAAATATTACCCATGATATTTTAATGATGCAATGAGATTGTAATTTCCAGTCCAATTATTCCTTGTTATTCAATCAGATAAAGACAGCATGACATCATTATTATGGACTTAATGCACAGCTTGTTACCTTCTTTTTTGTAAACAAATCAAAAAGAGTTCATCTTCACTTATTTCAATCCAAGATGTTACTAATGCCATGACATTTATATGAGGCAATTGAACAGAACATGAGGTGGTTGCTGTATTTGATGTAATTTATGATGAAGGTTCTGTCACTTCTGTGAAACAGTGGTGAACTGTTGTATGGGTTCTGATGACTTATCACTTCTTTATAAAGAGGATCAGTTGTTGGCTGAATCAGAATGATAGCCAATGATTTCTTCTTAGATGGAAAGCATGGCTCTATAAAGTAAAATAATAAAACATTAAGTAATCAATTTAGTCATATGTATGAAATTGATAAAACACTTTATAATAATTGTATTGTATACATATATACTCATTATTTTGATATTGTTTAAATCTTTTACGGATTATATCTTAGTGTTCCCACAATTGGCCAAAACTAGAGGTTGCATGTGCGTAAAGTTTCATCCAGGATTAGCCTGTGCAGTCCAAACAGGCTAATCAGGGACAACTCTTTCTGATTTACTGGTATTTTTCGTTAAAAGTAAGTCACTTCTTTCCGAAAATTTAGTTGAGACACAAACTGTTGTCCCTGATTAGCCTGTGCTGACTGCCCTGTTTTTCCTGAGCGCAGCTCATTTATAGAACTATCTGCTTTGCTGCTTTTCAGGTCAACATGTTGGGCCACCATGGCCGGTTTGTTTATATTAAAAGATATTACCAATTTTCTTTCAATATATAAACATCATGATATCTTATGAGTTCACAGTACTAGTGTTGAAAAACCAAACTGCATGAGATGACATATCTCCGCGGAAAACGTCTGGTTCCTAATTAAAATTAATAAAACCTTCAGATGTGAAGCTCTGATTGTAACATTGTTGTCTTTAAAGACTTAAATAATGGGTAATAAAGATTTGTTAAGATGATATCTTAGTTTGACATAAATACACACTTATCAGTTTGATCTTGCAAGTTATTGTCATAAATTTTGGTAAGTGATATTCTCTGTTTAGGTATTTCCAGCTCTCTTACTGATACAGTTTTCACGGAATCTTCAACAAAATGTCTGTGAATGTTTGTTAATATTAAATGGAGTGGATGTTTGATAAACAGCCTAATTGCACAAAGCACTTCAGAGTCATTGCCCTTTGTTTATACTAGGAATGCAAAATTTGCTTTTCAGCTCTTTTCACGTATTCACTTTTCACCGAATCTTCACCATACTTTTCATTTAGGTTGTCGTAGAGAAGTGAATATGGTGCCCGCCTAGTGACTAGAAGGTCACGGGTTTGGTCCCCACTGTGGGAGTGTTCTTTAGATCTCCCCCATAGACACCAATTACTGGTTCTACCCAGAAAACAGACTTGAGAGGATTTCAATTAGCTTATGATGCAATTGAGCTATTAAATAAAACAGGTTTAAACAGAGATATGGGGTCCATTTTTTAAGTGTGTATATTTTTGTTCATGACCTTGTTTTTATGTCACAACAACATTGTAGTTACAATGGTTACAAAAAAAAATGAACTAAAGTCTGTTTCATTCAATAACTAAAAGAGTACTTAACCCTTTGCATGCTGGGAAATTTGTCGTCTGCTAAAATGTCGTCTGCTGAATTTCTAAAATCATCATTTTCTTCCATTTTTTTCAAAGACCACTATCAGAATAGCAAACAGTTTGGATCCTGATGAGACGCTATGTTCTGTGGCGTCTCATCTGGATCCAAACTGTTTGCAAAGGCCTTCAAAATCCGGTTCCAGCGCTCAAAGGGTTAAACGACATGGATGAAACTCAGTTTGTGCTTAGAGGGTAATGCGAGGACAACATTAACAATTGTTATAAATATAATTATGTTAGCTCAAATATTCATTGTTATTTCAAGCTATACTACTAACCCATTATAGTTCAGGTACCTGCATCTGCCATTCAGTGTTTTTTTCACCATTTTGGGAATGCGACTTGCGTTGTTTTAACTAAAATTGGGATATTGGTGTATTTTATTTTTTGCCAATTACTATTTTAAAATTGAGAATAAATGTTTTCAATGTTATATTTTTTAAGGTTCAACCCATACAGCTGCATAGGTAAATACACTAATTGTTGCATTTTATTTACACATTTGTTTTTATTTTGGAAACCTTCAATTGGGAATTTTAGGCAGATATTTGGGCAACAAAATATACGTTTTGACATTAGGATTGGGGCCGAATAAGTTCGGCCCAAATTTTGGCAGAAAAAAACACTGCTGTTACTCTGATTAAGGTAAACCTGCAATATTTTCGTATCACTGTTTCTTCTACATTATTATGTGTTTAGTGGGGGGAGTCATTGTATGAGGTCCTTGACCAAGCTCCATAACTCTGACCTTCAATTTAGCAGCATTATGCTCCTTTTTGTACTTAAATGTGAATTAATGTTTGAGTACAACTACTCAATTTCTCTATTTATCCCACTTTTACAGCGATTTCGGTTGATTATAGCCCTGTTGATTAAATTTCTGCTATAATACACGGCACGAAATGACGTCATATTTTCGACAAAATGACGTCATATATTAAGCGAAAATAACAAGTTAAACTTATTTTGTTAAAATAAAAAGGTTTACTGAATAAAAAGTGGGATAAATAGAATAATAGGTAAGTGTTGATTATAGATCAGGTTTATCATGCTCGCATGATAAACCTGATCTATAATCAACACTAACCTATTATTCACTATATCTACTACAGATATTGCAATAGAACTTTACAAAATTATGAGTTCAGATCTTCATGAACATTCACTGACAAAGACCTATAACTGTTACCAGCTTTTTAGCAGTATTGTGAAAAGTTCAGTAAAGGTCTGAGAAAGATGAAATTCAGGCTAAATTGTATATCAGCTGTGTGCAATACAGATATTGAAATTAATCTTAACATATTTGTTGAGGGTCTTATCATCAAGAAATGCTGAAGACCTACAACTGTGACCATCTTTTAGCAGGATTATGTCCCCATTTGTACTTTTATGATTTGGTTAATGTATTCATTCAAAATTGAAATTTCATATTATGGTTTGGGTACAACAAGTACATATTCATGTAACTAACACTGATATTCAATTGAAACTTCAAGTTCATCATGCGCGGTCATTTTTCTAGGCTTATAACTCTGACCTGCAACACAACACAAGTATGGCCCCTTTTGTACTTACAAAATCCATGTTTGCTGAAAACCAACTCAATATCTCTATATCTGCTGCATAATTATGCTTATTTAAGTATCAATGTATATCTTAGTGGTCATGATATATTGCTACTGACCAAGGGCCGCAACTCTGAATGCAATGTAGCAGAATAATGCCCCTTTTGTACTTATAAAATTTAGGTCAAGTTCGTGCTTATGCTTATCAATTACTTTATTTTGAATTGAACAACCTTGATGAAACTTTGCATATAGCAAGTCTGCATGGAGACCCTGCATTCTGAGCAAGTTGGATACATGTCACTGTTGCTAAAATAATAATTTTTTAATAACTTCAATTAGAAGTGTTTTAATAATGACTTAAATATGATGAAGATTTTTGTATGAAATGCATTTTTTTATGAAATTGCGTGCAGATAGATTTCCATGCTGATCTTTTGTGGGATAAATTTGGGGGCCAGTCAGGTCAAGGTCACTGTTGTTAAATTTAAAAAAACAAAAACATTCGATAACTTTAGTTTGGATGGAGTTATTTTGCTGTAATATTGTGTGCAGTAGATTATATAGAGACCTAACCTGGGATAGCATTTTGGGCCAGTCTGGTCATGGTAACTGTTACCAAAAAAACTAAAATGTTTTCACTAAAAAACTTGAGTTTTCTGTGATGTATTGTGCTGAAATGTGTAGCTGGCATACATGAAGACTAAGCTTGGGATTGCATTTTGGGCCAGTGAGGTCAAGGTGAAGGTCACTGTTAATAATAAAAAAAAAAATAATCATTAACTAGAGTTTTGATTGAGGTTTTGAATTGAAGTATCAATTGAAGTAATTGTTGGGAGTAGGGGGTTTATATCGTTAGGATTTAACAATTATAATTTAGTTTTGTTAAAATCTAAATTTGTAGATTTAATTTCGCTTATAATTTCTATAGAACTGTAGAGATTTTCACCATCAAATATGTCTTCACTGTCATCATATCAGGGGACTGACAGAAAATGTACATAAGACTATCAAAGCAGAAGAATAACTGAGCACCCTATCTTGGGATAACTCTTATTGATTTATTCACACAAGCAGTGAAATGTGTCTATGAGCTATGATGTTGTTAAAAGTGGTTTTCTTATAAATATATTCCATCTTCCCCTTATCCAACTAAAGACAAACAATACTATTCTTGTTTTTGTTCCCCAGGGATGGGAAGATACGCTTTGCTGCAAAAGACACACAATTATACCAGACAAAAAAAGGAATATATAAATTCAAATTGTCACAATGACAAATACATGTAACAGTGTCATTGGACAAGAAATTGTCTCAATATTGTTAAGTAGGTTTTGTCAGATTCAGCAACAAAGTTTTAAAAAAATGCTCAGAAACAGAATCTAAAAATTCCCCTGTAAAACAATATGTTTTCTCAAAGGACTTTGAATGCTATGGATTTATAAAAATACCAAGCTTCAATTACTTTTTATGCCCCCGGGAGGTAGGCATATAGCAGTTGAACTGTCAGTCCGTCTGTCTGTCCCTCCTTAAACTTTATTATTGGCCATAACTTTTGCAATATTGAAGATAGCAACTTGATATTTGGCATGCATGTGTATTTCATGGCGCTGCACATTTTAAGTGGTGAAAGGTCAAGGTCATCCTTCAAGGTCAACGGTCAAAAAACAAAGTCCAAGGGAAGAAACAAGCTTAAAAAGAGATAATTTCTATACCTGCCAAATGATAAATGGAAATTTTATTTCAAAGCGGCGCAGTAGGGGGCATTGTGTTTCTGACAAACACATCTCTTGTTATATCATATTATATGTTGGTAATATGGATGGTGCAATATCATATTTTACTATAAGATTTTTAATAAAGCTTATTTGTTTATATTGGCATGTCATCATATAAGAATTGAACAAAAGTTTAAAGCCATTGTGTTCAGCTGTTTATGTGTTTAATGACCTCATTAAAATGATGCTCCATATTGGAAGTTTACTTATTGTAATATTTTGTGGTGAAATCTACATCGGATCCCATATTCTACTTCTCTCAGTGGTATATTCCATGTATATTCCATGTTAAGTTAAACTTAAAATATATTGAATAAAATTTAATTTATATTATTAACAAAAAGAGGTGTAAAGAAATGTGAGCAGTTATATGAAAGTAGACAGGTATTATAATGACCCTTAAAATTCTTAGAAAATGGCTTCCCTTTCTAGTGGAAACAAAGGAGCTATACAAGTTGAAAATCACTATCACTGTTCAGAACGACAGAACGAATACTGTGCAGTTGCATTCCCAAGCTCTCAGCAAAGTCATCTTTAATGCATGGGGGAGGGGGCAGGGGGAATAAACAGCGATTAAACATGTTTTAAGCTCGGCTATTTTCGAAAAAAAAACGAGGTATTGTCATAGCCAGCTCGTCCCTCTGCCATCCACCGTCCGCGTCATCCCAAAACTTTAACATTGGTCATAACTTTTGCAATATTGAAGATAGCAACTTGATATTTGGCATGCATGTATATCTCATGGAGCTGCACATTTTGAGTGGTGAAACGTAAAGGACTTCCTTCCATCCATCACAACTATCACAACGGGAGTTATCGTTAACGTCTGCCCGGCATCACTCTGACCTTGCTGTTCGTCGATGCGGAACCTTTGACGAAACTTGTACGACTTGTGTATCTTCCGACACAGGAGAATGTTAAATCCAATCAGCAGAATTAACGGGGCGAAATTGCCGATGATCGCCCACAGTATACGGTAAATATTCTCGAACATTTTACTTTCATCGAGGTTAACTTGGACCGGTTGAATGTATTTCTCAGTTCCATTGTTACACGTGATTTCCCGTAAATCATACCTCCAGAAAACTGGAATGTTGAAAATCATGGAGATAATGTACACAAAGATTATTATTTCTTTCGTTTTCTTTATTGTCAGATAAAAGGTCTGCTTGAAAGGGTGGCATATTGCTAAATATCTATCCACAGACATGGTCACAGTCAGCCAAGTGCTTGTGCGGATGAATATGTTCAGTATCCCGGGACAGTAGATCTGGTAGTAAGACAGAAATCCCTTGTGCGGGTACAAGTTGTCACTTGGAAGAAATGAGTTCGGTAAAGCCGAAAGGCAGAAGTAGAAGTCGGAAAGTGCTAAGGCTATAAGACACATGTTGGCTGCTTTTTCCAGTCTCTTGAAAGACTTTGTGAGCTTTCTACGCGTCAGGATGGCAAGGTTCATGACGTTACCCTAGATCCTGCAACAGCACACGACTTTTTACCCCAAATTTCAATTAAAAAAGTTTGTGCGCGTTACACATAGTTACAACAGATTGTGCAGTAGTAAAATGGCAGCTGATTGGACATTTTTCTTGATAAGAAAACGTTTTTCCTCCATTTTGGCATTTAAAAATCACTGTCCACAATTTGACACACTGCAAAAAAGTTGTTATAATATAACTTATGAAAAGAAGAACCGCTGTGATATATTAACTAAAACTCACACTTTGTTTCAATCACAGTATCAAAGATGATACAGTAACAAAGGTTAAGTGAAGTTAGTAAAATAATTGATTTATCACATTTAACTTTTTGAATTTCCTGGCTGTTTCGTAACAAAAATTTCAAGACTGGGTCCTATTTCTAAGAATGTCAATTAATTGCCAAAATATCAAGATGATTGCGTAAAATATTACAAAATAGTTCAAAATGGCACACTTTTGTGCAGCTCTATCCATATGTCAACACTTACTCCATCAAAATAGAGGAGTTCCTTTTAATACACACTTTCTGTAAATCAACAAAGACAGACAGGGTACACTTGATTTCCCATATGGGGCGCATATTGCGAAAAATGGGCCTTACTTATAACATATTAAGCCAGCATAGCTCCAGACCGGCCTGCGCAGTCTCACAGTCAAGTCAGGAGCTACCCTACCCGCTATACTGTCACACAAAGTTTGGTGGTCTCATTCACAGACAGCGCAGCGAGTTCACACCCAGTCTGGTCTGGAGATACGCTGGCAGCGTAAATATGGCAACACATTTTTGCATGACTTGGCTCATATTAGCTGAGTATTATGGATGTCAATCATAAGAAGCCATTAAATGTAATGGAGTCAGACATTTAATAGTCCTGGAACTATTGTCATTTCTTAAAGGTTTTCTCCAAGGAAAACTAAGAGGTCTCTATTTTGCCAAGAAGCTTATTTTGCAAATTTTACATTATATCTCAAGGATTAATGAATATAATTATTGTCACTGTCATTACACCAGAAAAAGAAGCTATACATTATATGCGGAAAAATTGCATATATTGGTTTGAAACCAATGGAAAAAAAATGAACAGTTTGATGCTCAGTATACTTAAGGTGTTTAGTTCAAACCTATGGGTTTTAGCTCGATTGCATCAAAGCCTAGAGCTTATTTGAAACGGTCTTGAGTCTGTTTGCTGGTACTAGAACCAGTACTCGTTGTCTTTGGGGGAGATCTCAAGAATGCTCCCACTGTGGGAGCCAACCCATGACCTCCCGATAGCTAGGCGGACACCATATCCACTACGCCACGGCGACCTCTTTTTAGTTTGGTTTTTAAAACTATTGTGACACATAAGAAAACATGTTTGTCAAAAAAAGAATTTCTTTTCCGTTTATTAATTTGTTTATTTAACAAAATACACATCTTACACATGTTTGCTTGTGTGGTAGAACATATCTTAAAAATTCTCACATTATAAGGTTGATGACACCATACAAAACTGCAATATAATGAAACTTTAACGAACATTAACCGAGAAAAAGAACATAGACTAAGAAAAAGAACATTAACCGAGAAAAAGAACATTAACTGAGAAATAAGCTAATGTCCGTTTAGTTTATAACAAAGCAAATATCCATCATTGGCATGAAAATACTCAAAGGTTTCCAGCTATTAAACATGGACATGGGGGTTGAAAGTGGTGTGATTTCAAGTATACCACAATGCCTTCGTCTTTTATTACTATGTATGGCTTTCACATCTTCTTTAATTCTTTCTAATTACCTTGTGGTGTATTTGTATGTATTCTTTGAAAGTGATCAATTGAATGTATTCATACTGCTTTAATTCTCAATTTCTCATAGCTTTAGATTTTTAAGGATATATAAGTTTTATAAAAAGTATATACAAGTTGTGAATTGAAGATTCAATTCAATTTTATTTAAGGCGCTTCTTCTTAGCTACAACGATGCTCACATTATGACACTCTTTTTTACCAATCTTATGCAAAACAATTTGTGCATCATTCATGACATGGTTTGTTTATGATGTTGTAATACACAAACATGCAGTGTTTAAGCATCTTTACATAATTATTATTATTTATTGTACTAGTCTGAGAATGGATTGTTGAATATCTTCATCCTGTTTTGTGGTGAATTTGTACAATCTAGTGATGTCACTACATTTTTTTAAGATACATGTTACAATTCTACAATTGAAGTCCAATTCAAACAGCCCGTCAGTTCTGTCACTTACAGGGTTTCCTTGGTAATGAGTTTGAAAAACATCCCATATAACATAACAGCATCCGTCTGCATCATTTTACATTTAAATTACAAAGTATTTTAAACTTCTTCTGACAGCTTGGGAGTTAATGAGAAAATATAAGATGAAAAAAAAGAATGTGGTTTTAACACAAATTTCATAACCCGTGAAAAAAAGTCCCTTAAAAAATTGAAATGGGTTGTTCAGCTTTCATGAAGTAGAATACTAAGGTGGTTGACTAAGTGATGTTGAATTTGTTTTGGTTTAAACCTTTTTATTTTAGCTTGATCGATTGAAAGCCTTAGGCTTATCGAAACGCTCTTCAGTCCGTTTCCTGGGTAGAACCAGTACTTGGTGTCTATGGGGAGATCTAAAGAATGCTACCACAGTGGGGATCGAACCAAAGACCTCCCGGTCCCAGGCGGACACCATATCCACAACGCCACAGTGACCTGATGTTGTATCCTGTATCATTTAGTGATTACAATAAATTGAGAAAATTGGTTTTGATGTTCTTGTAACTTGAGTTCATCATACTGTTAAAAAACTTCGAAAGAAGAGGAAACACTCATACACTAATTTAACCAACTTTTGCTGAGAATTTACCAACACTTTAGGATAATTTGATTAAAGGTCGTATTGATATAGGTTAGATACCAGTAAACAGGCAAGAATGTGGCCAACTTGAAATTAACCAAATTATTGTTGCTGCCACACAAAAAAACTGCCACATAGTTACCGTCTCCTGTGCATTGTGATGTGTTGTGACACATTATTATTACATTTATTTTTCATCCACTTCTTGCACTGTATTATCTATATAATTGCAAATTAATGAGCTGAATAAGCCTTACTTGACCATTTCGAGGGTTTTGTACGAAACAATTGTATCTTCTTAACACTAATATCAAAGATACAATAGTTTCAAACTCAACCCTTGATTTGTACGTCTGAAATCACTGGCAAAATGGAGCATGGTCATCTTACTAGGTGCTTTAGGCAAAGTTACGAAACAAGAAAACACTATTCCCGAAGACATTCAATTATAGAAGATTGCAAGTTTCATTGACCCAAAGTGCTGTATAATGGTGTTCAGTCTCTGTTAGATTTCCTGGGCGTCGGCAGTCGTTGGTTCCATATGAACACCGCTTTGGCAAAACAGGGCTTAATGCATGTGTGTGCAAAGCGTTTTCCCAGATTAGCCTGTGAATCAGGTACGACACTTTCCGCTTTTATGATATTTTTTGTATAAGGAAGTCTCTTCTAGTTAAGGCAGAAAGTGTTGTCCATGATTAGCCTGTACAGACTGCACAGGCTAATCTGGGACAACACTTTATGCACAATGTATAAAGTCCCATTTTCCCAAAGAGAGGCACATAGCATTTCAGGACTTAGTGTTGTGGGGTATTCGTTGCACATCTTAAGAATGGCGGTTATTGAAATTAAATTGTTTACAATCTGAAAATATGTATTTGTCATAAACAATTATGATGGCGAGGGCTCAAGAAGCTGTATTCATGTAGAAAGGTGCAGACATATTGCAGAACATGCTTAAGCTGAATTGTTGATTCATGTAGAAAGGGTGCAAACATATTGCAGAACATGCTTAAGCTGAAGAGTTGATTCGTGTAAAAAGGGTGCAGACATATTGCAGAACATGCTTAAGCTGAAGAGTTCATTCATGTAGAAAGGGTGCAGACATATTGCAGAACATGTTTAAGCTGAAGAGTTGATTCATGTTGTAAGGTACAGACATATATCAGAACATGCTTAAGCTGAAGAGTTGATTCATGTTGTAAGGTACAGACATATTGCAGAACATGCTTAAGTTGAAGAGTTGATTCATGTTGTAAGGTGCAGAAATATTGCAGAACGTGCTTAAGCTAAAGAGTTGATTCATGTAGAAAGGTGCAGACATATTGGAGAACATGCTTAAGCTGAAGAGTTGATTCATTTAGAAAGGTGCAGACATATTGCAGAACATGCTTAAGCTGAAGAGTTGATTCATGTAGAAAGGTACAGCCATATTGCAGAACATGCTTAAGCTGAAGAGTTGATTCATGTAGAAAGGGTGCAGACATATTGCAGAACGTGTTTAAGCTGAATAGTTGCTGATTTGTTGTAAAAAAAATGCCAAACTATTTCTTATCTGAGAATTAGGATTTATAATGATGCAGGCCTGAACATTTGTTAGCAGTTACAATTGGGTCACTCACTATGGGTATAAGACGTTTGCAGGTCAGCATAGTGTTGGGTTATTCTAGTTATTGCTGTCTCCCATAGCCATATAGTTAAGGGGAATTTGCTGGTGAATAACTTACATTTGTTTCACATTAGCCTACGATTTCAGATAGCAGTTTATACCTTATCCAAACTGGAGTGTCCGGGTCTTGATTAAAATTAGTTTAATTTATTCGTTTGGAAGATTACCACTATCTTGTCTCGTGTGAAGTGTTGAATTTATTCCGATTATGTCACTAAGTAAACAATTGCGAAAAGCGTTGCTTCTGTTGTTGAGCTACAATAGCTGGGGAATATTATCGCTTTGTTTGCATTTCCTCTGGTGAGATTATGGTTGACTGCTGCCAGAGTTTTGAATTTTTTCATTAAATGTTTTGGCATATCTTCCTAGTGTATACCTGAGACAGAACTCTTCTTCTCTGTGGAGCTTTCTGTGGCAATTGGGAATAATGTTAGATCTGCTCAGATACGGTTAAACTTTAAGCAGCATTGCAGAATGCTTTCCAAAGATGCAGAGTAGATAGCCATGGGTTCCAGAAGGTCATGATGGATTGTGGTTTGTTTGCCGAACATTCAAAAAACTTTCTAAATTAAATATTTGGGGTCCAAATTTGTATAATTCTTTTATTTGATTGTAGAAATTATTTAAATTATGATCAAGCACTTAAGGCACCAGAATGTTGCAGAAGTATTGCAATCCGACACTACATGGTCCCATTTTGTCGCAAAAAGACCCGCAAGATCCCAATTTTGTAAAATTTTCTTTAACAAACCCTTTGGGACGGCAGGTTAAAATTGCCTGTTTTCATCGATATTACAACCTTTCAGAAGTAGCAGAAAAAGAAGATTTTGAATAACAGACAAATGGAAAAATATTTATGTCAGAGCGATGTAACTTCTTAATTTGATTCAAATGACATATTTTTCACCTAAGTATTTTATTGGAGATACACGTTGGTTGTTGCTAGTTGTGTTTTAATATCAGTGTGCGCCAATGACACGGTATTACATGTTGTGTGTAGTTTGTTATGTCTTGGAGCAGTTAGTTATTATTGAATATTTTGCCCCCCCNCACCACCAATTACATCATATCCATGATATCCCACTTCTTAGACAAGAAGGAATCGACCCAAAGTTACACAAAATGTGCCTCGTTCTGGGAAAACTGGGCTTAATGCATTTGCGTAAAGTGTCATTGCAGATAAATGTGTCTTGTCCATACAGGCTATCACGGACAACTTTTCCCACTTTTGTGGAATTTTTTGTTTAAAGGAACTCTCTTATCAACAGAAATCCAGTCTAGGCAGAAAGTGTCTGGGACGACACTTTACCCATATGCATTGAGCCCAGTTTTCCCAGAACATGGCTTAAATAAACTAAAAACAGTTTTCAAACAGAGGCACAAGTATTATTCAATGATTTTCTTGTATATTTTCATGTAAATCAAATAGCTGCAGGCAGTAGCGGAGACAGAGTAAGTCTATTGATCACTCAGTCTGGAAAATGGTCAAAATGTTTTTAACTTGTTGTTGCGTCTGGTTTATTAAAAACAGTTCCTAAGACTTGTTCCACTCTCTCTAACGACCTCTAATGCCCGATGATATGAAGATGTAATATGAAATGTCAGTTAGGAACATACCTTTGCAACCATTCTGGAAATTGAGGTTGTTGTTTTTTTGTTTGTAAAGGGAGGAAATGATTGTCTGGACTGCTTTAAATCACTAATACATAATACATTTAAGAATGTTGTGTTGTAACAGCATATTATCAGGTAGTTGTTTATGACAACAAACTGTGAACTGTATATGACATTGAGCCACGCGTCATCGTAGTAGATGTTTGTTGCATCACCTCATGCTTTGTGTCACTTATAACTTTCTTGTGACATATTCATGTTGTATTGTCTTTTTGGCAAAGATTTCAATTCTCATGTGCCATTGTGGTAGCTGTGCGTGAAACTTTTTTCAATCGGACATATTGACCATAGACATGTCATAGACATGTCACTTGCATTACAAACCCACTGGTTTTTGCCATTCAATATTTGAGTGCTATGTGTAAAACTGTTGTATCTCATGTACAAATATTCAGCAAATACGACTGTTTCAAACTCAACCAGTGATGTTTGTATGTAGCTTTTGATGGTTATGTTACAAATGAGTGACACTGTGAGGCGGAAATGAATTCCGTAGTTAGGATTGATGGAATATTTCAGTCCGTTCAGACATTAACTTCTGTAATCTGATCACTGAATGAAAGAAAACAGTGTGCTCTATCTGCAATCTGTAATGATGTTTCAAACAAAACACATAATTATTCAAGGCCGACTTGACTATTTTAAATAATGTTTTTGCATTTTAAAGACATTTCTAAGAAATTGTGCACATTATTTGTGGTTTTCCTTATTGGTAACTGAGTTATTACCGTGTTTTATACTCATTACTTGATGACTAATGTATTACAAAATGGAGATCTTCCATTTGACTACATCTTAACATAAAGCAACAGTAACATATTTATGTGTTTATCATTAGAAAACAAGATATTTTCTTTGATGAACCCAGACGCCCTTTGTTGGTGATGGAATTGATCCATCTAGCTTATCTTGGAATAGCAGAATAATCAAAAATGCCCCTGCACTAATAAATTAAGTATCTACAAAATCATGTTTGATATAAGCCAAATGTTTGAGTTAAAGGAAAGGACTTATTTATTCAAACAAACAAAACATTTCAAGCATTACGAGTAAACATGTTTCTGAAGCATGCAGGTCATGTCTCAATTGGCCATGTTCTGTTTTTCACATTCATTCATAATGCTAAAGACCTGTCATTTCTGTAGTTTTTTATCAAACTTTAAATCATGGTATTAATTACAGTTTTATGATACAGTCTGCGCCATTGGAGATCAAAGTTGCATAACTGTCTCTGTAATTGAGATAATCCTGCAATGAAACACAGGAGCTTGCCTGACAAAGTACAATTACTCCACAGTATGAAAGACCAACCTCTCTTAACAGATTACATTGACCTTTTTGTGCTTAATGTTGCATCTCTGAAGATTTAAACTGCTCTCTTACTAAACCTGCAGACAGCCAAAGGAGTGGATAGAATTCTGACTGATCAGTGTTATAAATAATCATGCTATTTCCAATGATCAAGATTCACTCCACAATTAAAATTGTCATTTAAGCCCGATTTAACATTTTCAGGTGAATTTATGGCAGCTATTTGTTAACATCAAAGTCCTCATGAAGTGCATTGATTCTTGAATTATGTAAGGCGATGTTTGTCTCTTTGTAAAAGAATTGTACGCATATGGATTACCTTTAATAGTTCGAGCGAGACCAAACCCAGGACTAGTAATTCTCCCAATAGACTGTATGTAATTATTTCGTAAATGGAAATCAGACAGGGACAGATAACTGCACTTGTTTTTTACAAATGGTGAACAAATTGCAACTTAGGCAAAATCATAACATACGGACACGTTTCACAACGTACCTGAGCCTTATCTAGAAAATTATCATTTCAAAGTAAAACCTTTTGCATTAAAAATTGTCCATAGCCTTTAATATGGTAGTTGTTTTCATTATTTAAGCTGTCTAGAAAGTGGTAACTAAATGATCAAAACAATTGCACATGAAATGACATTCTATAATTCTAACTTGAATGTCTAGAAAAAGGTCATTTCAAGGTCAAAACTGTTGTATGCAGAAAAATGCCCCATACTTAGATTGTAATTATCTTGAATGAATAGAAAAAGGTCATTTCATGGTCAAAACAATTGTAACAGAAAAGGCCCCATACCAACAATGTGATAACCATTATGAGATATAGATTTTTTTCCCTATTTTACATTCTCTATTTACACGATGTAATGAAAACAATCTTTCACAAACTGACTGCGTGGAAAACATTTGCTGTCCTTTAATTTTAAACCAGTTTATTGTTTAAGTAAGGAAATGATATAAAACATTAAACCATTTGGAGGTCTATCCAACCAACCATTAGGCATAAAGATGACCGCAAAACAGCAGAACACAAATGCAAAGAAGCAATTGCCATGGTTTCTTAACAACATTTGGAGCAATTGTGCTTGGGGATGTTACAATATAAAGCATTGACAAGCCTGGTATTTTATTTCTTGCTCAAATATAATAAATGTAATTATACCATCAGGATATTTATNATGACTATTAGAGCCTATTATTAAATGTTACTGATTATAAAGCATATTAAGCTTTAACCATCACAGTTGACATAATATGAATGTATTTGTACATCAAGATGTTGCCATTTAAAATCGAAGCCTACATTTTTCAGCTTCTGAATGTTTCAGCCCATTAAATTCTTCCATTCTACATGCAGGTTGCTGATCTCTCATCCATCAAACATGTTTATAAATCATTGGTGTCTCTAGTTAATGGCCACTGTAACATGATTATGCAGTATAATGTATTTGTAGGAGAGATCAGCTGACCTGCGGTCAGAACAGTCTCAATGGTTTCTGTCAGATTGCACATGACTGCCATGTCTGATGGATAGCTTCCCTCTTTAGAATATTGTTCCTCAAAGAAGGTTGACACTTTCAGAAAATGGAGGTGATGAGTGAATATAATTTTAAAAATATGAAGCTAGTCTATTGTTCAAAGGGTATAATAATATAAGTCTCGACGCTTACCTTATCATGGATAACCATGTCAAGCTCTGCTATGAAATGGACATGTTTGCCCATCATAGAAATCAGAAGCGATGAAATGAACCTCTTGTTGTCACAAGGTACAAATAAGTGGTAATTATAGTCCTGCATGTGGATGATCTAGAACATGGTCATTTTAAAGTCAAAACAATGACATAAAAAGTTATCCAATTATTTCATTGTTATGATCTTGTCCATAGCATTTTATATGGATGTTGTCTTAACTTGTTAAACTATCAAGAAAGTGGTCTGACTTAATGATCAAATCAATTGCACATAATATCCCCTTCTAGCAGTGTTTTAAACATCTTCCAATCATTGATTATCATAGTTTTAACTTGAATGTCTAGCAAAAGGTCATGTCAAGGTCAAAACTGTTGTATGCAGAAGATGCCCCATACTAAGAATGTAATTATCTTGAATGTCTCAAAAGGTGATTTTATGGTCAAAACAAATGTTTGCAGAAAAGGCCCAATACTGACAATATGATTACCATGCAGTATGAGATATAGATTTTGTTCCATTTGTTACATTCTCTATTTACATGATTTAATGAAAACAATCTTTCACACAGACTATGTGGGAAACAATTGCTGTCTTGTTTGTTTAAGACTGTTTATTGTTGTAGTATTGATATGACATTAAAGCTCAAAGCTAGTTGAGGTCTATCCAACCAACCATTAGGCATATAGATGACGGCAAAACAGCAAAACACAAATGCAAAGAAGCAATTGCCATGGTTTATAATAACATTTCAAGCAATTTTGCTTGGATAAGATACAATATTAAGCACCGACATGCCTTCAATTTCTTGCTCAAATCAAATAAATGTAATTATACTATCGATGATCGTTATGATATAAAAAAGAATGGTATTTTTAACACAACTCGGTCTTATGATCAAGTCATGTTTGACTTCACGAAAACAGAAATAAGACACTGAATCTTTGGTAACTCTAGTTTTCTTTATTTTAACTTGAACTAAAATAATACCTTCACAGAATGATTTATTATTTTTACATGGATAAATAGATATGGGTAAATCATATTATTAAATGTACAGTAATGATTTCAGCATTTATATTAAAACAAATTATGTTTCCTTCTATATTTATTATAAATGGTTGTTTTCAGTTATAATCAGCGTAATTTTAATCAACTATAATACGTGGTATATGGACAGTTTGTCTTAGTGTCTTACATGTAACTGATTAATAACATCAGCATAGCTGTCACATTTCTTGGAAACTCTCTTAAAAAGTGCATTTAATACCATTCACTTATTATAATTCTTGATTTAATGAAATTATGGATATGAAATTCCTTCAGGAAATATTAAGGTTTTCTTTATATGCTTATGCATTATTTTGGTTGTCCTTAAAATATGTGATTATTGAAACTGTGTAAATGTACTTGTGTACCGCCCATCTAAGGAAGCCATTATATTTTTCTCTATGAGCTGAAGAAAAAAACTAATATAAACATATTTCTGAAAAAAGGAGTACTTAAAGCATATTTATTTTGATCACTTGTCACATTTATTAGAAATCTCTTAGTGGGTGTTACCAGTAAATGAAACGCATATAATCATAGCATATAGTATACAACATATACAACAACAATGCTAACAATAGAGCCTAAATTTTTTATAGGTGATCAGACTTAATATCTTACTGTTTGGAGCTTTCTATAAGTCTTTACTGTGATATGAAAGCCACTTTCTTAAAATTTACGAAATAACAAGTATTACTCTATAAAAAAAGGTGAGTTTCCGGTATACTTTTAAGATACCTTCAATCCATCCTGGTTTACGGCAAAAGTGTCTCTAATAACTTGGTTAGGTTAACCTATTCAATTTACCTCTATTGCATTGAAAGCCACAGTCTTATTTGAAGACACTGATATAAAAGATATGCTCCACTCATTTTCCCCACTTAATCAAGTTAATAAAATCGATTATTTAAAAAAAAAACAAAAAAAAAAAACAAGCACATCCCTCTGAAAAAGTGGCTTGTGGGGCGTTTTTTCAGGCACTCAACCCAAGTAAGTAAAGTTATGAACAACAATTATTGGTGTGTAATCTTATTTATAAGCGGATATCATTTGACCTCTATAGGTGTCTGTCATACCTTGACACGTACAATGATCTTTCATTTAATGTTTACTTAAGTCAGTATAGTCAGGTAATAATAAAAAAAAAAGAATGCTCTCGGCATTTTCATTCTTCTTGATTCTGCAGGTCAGCTAGTGAGAAGACAGAAAATTGTTCCTTTCTGTTATTCTGTATTTCACAACACACTGAAAAGTGTCTGTCAGTGAGACCATAAGTATGAACTGCATTAATATACAATACAATTTGCAAATGAAGTTACGTTCCATGCCAATGTCATATTTTAATTTGCACAGACCTAAGTTTGCTTATATGCCATGCGTCCGTTGGGAGCATTTCAGACAAGCCAGTCGTATATAGATGAATAGTTGTATGAACTATGCAACGTAGGATTTCTTCAAATATGATTTAATTTAAGACGCAATTCTTGAGCCTGATTTGCTTCTGTATAAAAGACGTCTTATTAGAAAGGTCAGTCGGAACAAGTGCATGATGAGGAAGCCATACCAGGGCTTTCCTGCTACAATTGCCATATTTACATGAGCCTTGCTATGGGAAAAGGGGGCTAAATGCATGTGCGTAAAGAGTCGTCCCAGGTTAGCCTGTGCAGTCGGCACAGGCTTATCAGGGATGAAATTCTCCTCTTTACTTGTATTTTTCATTTAAAGGAAGTCTTTTAGCAAAATCCAGTTAAGGTGGAAACTTATATCGCCCCCGATACGCCTGTGCAGACTGTGCAGGCTAATATGGGATGACATTGTATGCACTTGTATTTAACCCTGTCTTCCCAGAGTGAGGCCCATATGTTACATGTTTTGTACCTTAAATTATGAAGTGCATTTTAATGCATAATTTTTGTTTGATGTCAAAAAAATGCTGTTCTTTTCATGTTGTAGGGTATGACATTTTTTGTCATGTATTATGTTTCATGCATACGTATTCTTTGTATTTATGTTAACAATAATAACTTCATTATGACTGTGAAGACGGGGTACCTGACATCCCATTAAACGTGATTATGCTGATTGGTGCACTGGGATTTTCAATTCCAGCCCATCAATTTCTTGTTCTTGAAATTGAATATGATAGAAATCTTCTTTATAGACTTACTCACATGCTGTGCACCTCTGTACAAACTACAGCAGAAGTTAATAATATTATTATGGATATATTACTAATGACATGCTCATGATGCACTGAGATTGTAATTTCCAGTCCAACAATACCTTGTAATTCAATCAGACAGGAAACATTACATCTTAAATATGGACTTATTGCACAGCTTGTGACCTTCTTCGAAAACAAATCATTCTTAACTTATTTAAATACAAGATGTTACCTAATGTGTCCTTAATTTGAGGCAATTAAACAGAAAATGAGGTAGTTTCCGAAATTAATGTAATTTAGAATCATCTCACCATCTCTCCTAAACTCCCTGTCACACAGTGGTGAACTTTTATGTGAGTTTCTGATGACTTATCACACCTTTTTGAAGAGGATGATTTGTTGCCAGAATCAGAATTGTAGCTACATTTCTTCAAGATCAATTCAACATCTTAGTTTTGTATGTGCTTTATTTCTTTTAACAATCTATGAATATATTGGACAATAGTGCCCTTATTGTGACCAGTGAGCAGATGTTTTGTCATAAAACCTTAATTGATCAAAATATTGTGTTATGTTGAAAAATGTTTGAAGGCCATACACAACTACAACATGGTAAGACTTTTTGACAATGGTGTAGTGATTTAATGAAGTTAAAATGTTTTATCAGCATGTGTGCAAAGCAGGCTGGAACCCTTGTTTTCCACAGGTGTAGCTTTTTAACTAACATGTTCGATTTTACAATTTTATGATATAACGATTGTTTGTTCTGGGAAGGAACCTCTCTCATCTCATAGATGGAAAGCATGACTCTATAAAGTCAGAAATAATACATTTAGTTATCAATTAAGTCATATGTATGAAATTGATAAAGCACATGATAATAATTACATACAAATATTCTAATTATTAAGCCATTGTTTAATCTTATGCGAAATATATCTTAGTGTACCCACAATTGGCAAAAACTGGCATGTGTGATTCATAACTGACATAGAAAGCGGAAACTGTGGTCCCTGATTAGCCTGTGCCGAATGCACAGGCTAATCTGGGATGCCAATTACACGCACAGGCATTGAGCCCAGTTTTTACAGAGAACAGCTCATGTATAGAACTAACTGCTTTGTCAGTACTCAGGTCAACATGTTTAGCGCAGAAAATCTTCAATGATTATATTTCCAATTTTCTTTCAAGATAGAAACATTTTGAGTTTCAAAGTTCTCGAGTTGAATAATCAAACTCCATGATGTATGTGCGGAAAACGCTTGGTTCCTAATTAAAAATAAAACCTTCAAATGGGAAGCTCTGATTGTAACATTGTTGTCTTTTAAGACTTAAATAATTTGTAATAAAGATTTGTTTGTAGGGGTTTATTTTCAAGGAAGTAATCCTGTTTATGTTAAAAAATTGGATAATATCGTAGTTCAACATAAATGCACACTCAGTTTGCTCTCGAAAGTTATTGATCATAGATTTTGGTAAGTGATATTCTCTGTTTAGGTAACCATGTCTAAAACACATTTTTGTTTACCTTTTTTCTAAACATTACAAACAATTTGGTTTTTAAAAATTAATTATTTTTTGTGTAAATATTGATTGTTGGTTTAAGCTGTAAACCTGTACATATTACTGTTTCTTCTGAAGGTATTCAACAATTGAATCAATATTTGTTGGGGGTTGCAATTAACTATTCCATTTCTCTATATCTACTACAGATATTAAAATATAACTTTACAAAACTATGAGTTCAGATCTTTATGCTGATATAATTTACTATATATTTGTTTGAATGTGTAACTTTTTTAACATATTGGTATATAAAAATAATAAGTTTATATTTGGTTCTTATTAATTCAAAGCAGTACGGTGATTAGGCAGTATTAATACTCTTCAACTACAGGAGGTGCTAATGTATTGCAGACTTATGTTAGCACACAAAAGTATATAAGAAATCGGATGGCTCGAATTCCGGAAGGCTACCAAACTATTGTTTTCGGTCCCGGCGAGTTCGAGCCATCAGGTTTCGACTGTACATGTTTGCTTGTGTGGTAGAAAATATATGAAAATTGTCATTATGCCCCTTGGGGCAAATGGTACCATGTGTAAGTGACATTGAAATTAGAAGGCACATGTATCCTTTCTGCACCAATGGGGCGATATTTAATCATTATATTTAGGTTAATGACATCTTCAGTATATAAAAAGAAGCAAAATAAAGAAACATTAAAGAACATTAACTGAGAAATAAGCCAATGTCCAATTATTTTATAACTAATCAAGTATTCACCATTGGAATAAAAAATAATCTAAGGCTTCCAGCAGTTAAACATGGCCATGGGGGTTGAAAGTGGTGTGATTTCCTGTATATCATAATGCCTTAGTCTTTCATGACTATATATGGCTTTCACATCTTCTTTAATTCTTTCTAATTACCTGTTCGTGTATGTGTATGTATTCTTTGAAAGTGATCAATTGAATTTATTCATACTGCTTTAATTCTCAATTTCTCATAGCTTTAGATTTTAAAGGATATCTAAGTATTATCAAAAGTATATACAAGTTGTACATTGAAATGTCAAGACTATAAACATATTAAATGAAATAAATACTGATCTATGTAAACTATAAAACATAAACTATACATATTCAATTTTATTTAAGACGAAGCGTCTTCTTACCTACAACGACGCACAAATTATTACATTTTTCCTTCCAATCTTATGCAAAACAATTCTTGAATCATTCATGACGTGGTTTGTTTGTGATGTTGTGATACACAAACAATTTGCGACGTTTAAGCATCTCTAGAAAATTATTATTATTATGTTCCCCATGTATATATATGGGGAGCATATAGTCGCCGCTTCGTCTGTCCGTGTGTGTGTGTGTGTGTCAGTCCGGAAATTTGTCCGGGCTATTTCTCAGCAACTAATGACCGGAATTCAATGAAACTTTATGGGAAGCTTCACTACCAAGAGGAGATGTGCATATTATCAGTCGGTTCTGGTCAAATGATTTTTCACAGAGTTATGGCCCTTTGAAATTTTCCATTGTACATATTGGGCAATTCTTGTCCGAGCTATTTCTCAGCAACTTATGACGGGAATTCAATGAAACTTTATGGGTAGCTTCACTTCCAACAGGAGAATTGCATATTATCAGCCGGTCATGGGCGGATGATTTTTCACAGATTGATGGCCCTTTGAAATTTCCTATTGTACATATAGTGCAATTCTTGTCCGAGCTATTTCTCAGCAACTTATAACGGGAATTCAATGAGACTTTATGGGAAGCTTCACTACCAACAGAAGATGTGCATATTATCAGCCAGTTATGGTCGGATGATTTTTAGCTCAGCTGTTTTCGAAAAAAACCTGAGGTATTGTCATAGCCCTCACGTCCTTCCGCCTCGTCGGCGTCGTCGTCGTCCGAAAACTTTAACATTGGCCATAACTTTTGAAATATTGAAGTTAGCAGCTTGATATTTGGCATGCATGTGTATCTCATGGATCTGCACATTTTGAGTGGTGAAAGGTCAAGGTCATCCTTCAAGGTCAAAGGTCAAATTTATGGGTCAAAATCGCTCAAAAGTGGACATAGTGTTTCTTGTTAATCAGACTTTTTTACCATGTTTAGCAGATACGACTGTTTCACACTCAACCTGTTTTTCTGTAGCTTTTTGAATGGTTATGTTTCAAGTGTGAGACACTGTGAGGCGGAAATAATTTCCATAATTAGAGTTGATGGAATATTATTTCAGTCCTTTTAGACATTTACTTCTGTAATCTAATAACTCTGACTGTATTTCCATATCCAGACAAACTTATTCTTTTGTCAAAAAGTGTGAATGTTCGGTGCTTTTCCTGTCATACTGAATTAGCCTGTGCCGTTCACACCAAATGATAGGTTACACTCGGCTTTTATGGTAATTCCTGTTTCAAGATGAATCTTGTAACCATATGCTTCTGCGAATATAAGTGTCTCAATCACATTTTTTTTTATAAATAAATAAATGTAAAAAATATATTGGTTGCCATACGCAACGATTGAACAGTGTTTTGATACACACAAAAATAAACGTCGACAACTCACTACAATCATTGATAATCTTGTTAACAAAAATTAATCGTGACCGATTTATGATGTTTCTATATTCTGACGTTATTTCTTATGTCTGATTGAAGATAAAAACCGCGCGTGCGGGAATCGTATTATTTATTGACATGTTTTTTATCTCGCCTGACAGAATGTGGTTCAATCAGTGCTTCTGGATGCTAATCAATTATATTTGCTTGACTGGTTTTCAAGATTTCAATGTGGTTATTGCGTCATTGTAGTGTTGTAAAAGAGGACATGCAGTGTAGTCAGTAAGTATGCATAGAACAAAATGTTATAAACATAGACAGAACTGTTATAAGCATAGACAAAACTGTTATAAGCATATACAGAACTGGTTATAAGCATAGACAAAACTGTTATAAGCATATACAGAACTGTTATAAGCATAGACAGAACTGTTATAAGCATAGACAGAACTGTTATAAGCATGGACAGGGCTGTTATAAGCATAGACAGAACTGTTATAAGCATGGACAGGACTGTTATAAGCATGGACATAACTGTTATAAGCATAGACAGAACTGTTATAAGCATGGACATAACTGTTATAAGCATAGACAGAACTGTTATAAGCATGGACAGAACTGTTATAAGCATGGACAGGACTGTTATAAGCATAGACATAACTTTATAAATTTATCATATACGAAACTGTTATAGGCATAGACGGAACTGTTATAAGCATATACAGAACTGTTATAAGCAGAGCCGGAACTGTTAAGCATAGGTAAAACTGTTATAAGCATAGACATGACTGTTATAAGCATTGACAGAACTGATATAAGCATAGACGGAACTGTTATAAGTATAAACAGAACTGTTATAAGCATAGGCGAAACTGTTATAAGCATAGACAGAACTGTTATTTATAAGCATAATACGGAACTTTTATAAGCATAGACGGAAATGTTATTAGCATTGACAGGCATTCAGGTAGATAAAATGATTTTATAAATGGAGACGACTTCATATAAACAAACAATTATGATTGAGTACATGTTTAGTCCTCTTGTAATACACACAATTTAAGATGAATTTATGTTGCAGTACTTTAAATGCTGCATCATATTAAGAGACATGCATCTGTGGTATCATACCATGTTTATTTTATTCAACCATGTGTCATCGTAGCAGATATTTGTGGCAGCACCTCATGCTTTATGGCATTTATTTGTTTCTTATGACAAGAATATGTAGTAGTGTCTTTTTGTCATATATTTCTATAATCATGTGCAATTATGGTAGCTGCCATTTTGACCATAGACATGTCATGGACATGTCACTTGCTCCAATGTAGCAGTCAGATTACTACACAATTGTGTCATGATTGCATGACAACTCACTGTTTTGTGTCATGAAATAGGAGCCTCACTATGGGAAAGCCGGGCTAAATGCATGTGCATTAAGTGTTGTCCCTGATTAGCCTGTGAAATTTGCACAGGCTAATCAGGGATGACACTTCCCGTATTAATTGTATTTTTCGTTTAAAGGAAGTCTCTTGTTAGTGACAATCCAGTTAAGGCAGAAAGTGTTGTCCCTGATTAGCGGTCTGCACAGACTAATCTCGGATGACGCTTTACGCATATGCATTAAACCCCGTTTTCCCAGAGCAAGGCTCATATGTCGAGTTTTAAGTTTAAAACTGATGTATCCCATATACAAATGTTCGGCAGATATGACTGTTTCACACTCAACCTGTGATGTATGTCTGTAGCTTTTTGAATGGTATATTTCAATTGGGAAACACTGTGAGGAGGAAAAGAATTCCTTAATTAGAGTTGATGGGATATTTCAGTCCTTTCAGACATTTTCTGCTGTAATATGATAACGATGACAGTATTTCCGTATTCAGATGAACTTAAACTTGTCTCCAGAATGTTGGTGCTTATCGTGTCCTACTCAATAAGCCTGTGCCGTTCACACCGAATGATAGGTTACATTCGGCTTTAATGGTATTTCCGGTTTCAAGATGAATCTTGTTACCATATGGTTATGCGAATATAATTAAGTGCCTCTATCACAATGTTTTTATAAATAAAAAAATGAAATATATTGGTTGCCATATGCAACCATTGAAAATTGTTTTGATACACGCAAAACTTGACGTCAGCAAATAACTAAATTCATTGATATTCTTGTTAACAAAAATGTATCGTGACCGATTTATGATTTCTCTTTGTTCTGACGTAATTTTGTATATCTGATTGAAGATCAAAACCGAAATTGTATCATTTATTGACGTTTTATTCTCGCCTGACAGGATGTGGTTCAATCAGTGCTTCTGTATGCTAATCAATTATATTTGCTTGACTGGTTTTCAATATTTCAATATGGTTAGGTTATTGCGTCATTGTTATGTAGGAACAGAGGACATGTCATCTACTGAATGTTAAAACTTGTGTAACTAACATTTTT